>JAVIWC010007553.1:600000-770909 GCA_031894815.1 Creontiades dilutus | reverse complement strand
CCATCTCTAACCATCTCTAACCATCCCTAACCATCCCTAACCATCTCTAACCATCCCTAACCATCCCTAACCATCCCTAACCATCTCTAACCATCCCTAACCATCCCTAACCATCCCTAACCATCTCTAACCATCCCTAACCATCCCTAACCATCCCTAACCATCTCTAACCATCCCTAACCATCCCTAACCATCCCTAACCATCCCTAACCATCCCTAACCATCCCTAACCATCTCTAACCATCCTAACCATCCCTAACCATCCCTAACCATCCCTAACCATCCCTAACCATCCCTAACCATCTCTAACCATCCCTAACCATCTCTAACCATCCCTAACCATCTCTAACCATCCCTAACCATCCCTAACCATCCCTAACCATCCCTAACCATCTCTAACCATCCCTAACCATCCCTAACCATCCCTAACCATCTCTAACCATCCCTAACCATCCTAACCATCCCTAACCATCCCTAACCATCCCTAACCATCCCTAACCATCTCCTAACCATCCCTAACGATCCCTATCCATCCCTAACCATCCCTATCCATCCCTAACCATCCCTAACCATCCCTAACCATCTCTAACCATCCCTAACCATCCCTAACCATCCCTAACCATCCCTAACCATCCCTAACCATCCCTAACCATCTCTAACCATCCCTAACCATCCCTAACCATCCCTAACCATCCCTAACCATCCCTAACCATCCCTAACCATCTCTAACCATCCCTAACCATCTCTAACCATCCCTAACCATCCCTAACCATCCCTAACCATCTCTAACCATCTCTAACCATCCCTAACCATCCCTAACCATCTCTAACCATCCCTAACCATCCCTAACCATCCCTAACCATCTCTAACCATCCCTAACCATCCCTAACCATCTAACCATCCCTAACCATCCTAACCATCCCTAACCATCCTAACCATCCCTAACCATCCCTAACCATCCTAACCATCCCTAACCATCCCTAACCATCCTAACCATCTCTAACCATCTCTAACCATCCCTAACCATCCCTAACCATCCCATCCCTAACCATCTCTAACCATCCCTAACCATCCCTAACCATCCCTAACCATCCCTAACCATCCCTAACCATCCCTAACCATCCCTAACCATCCCTAACCATCTCTAACCATCCCTAACCATCTCTAACCATCCCATCCTAACCATCCCTAACCATCTCTAACCATCCCTGGGAACCATCTCTAATATTAATAACCATCCCATAGATGAATCTGGAGCCTAACCATCTCTAATTTTCTTAGCAGTTAGGTAACCATCCCAAAAAAATCAACTCAATGGATTCAGAAAAAGAAACATCCATAACCATCCCTAAAAATCCCTAATTATTCCCGTTTAAGTCCCATCCAGAAATGAAGCTATGGTTAAATTCTAATTACTAATTTCCAAAATAGTTACAGTCACCAAATTAAGGTGAGGTAGGTAGGTGGTCACTATCAAGTTGTGGTAGGGTGAAGATTAAAATCTTTTAAACTTCGATAACGTAGGAATTAACTTAAGTTCCATCGGAAGTTTATTGAAGCATTTTACCCCATTGTATCTGTGCGATCTCTGTGCAAACGTGGTATTTTTAAAATCCTGTTGCAGAGAGATTACCGAATCGGTAATACCGATCCCGAACGGGTTGGATGTGATACCTACCATAACAGTGGTACCATCCAACATTTCTTTATAAACCTGAATAATCCACGTTCTTTCAATAAGCTCAAATACTGTAGGTGCCGAAGTGTTATATCGATCGTTATTAGTGTTGCTGTTGTTATTACTATGTTGCCAACGGATTGTTGACTGTTATTGTATGTTCCTCGACCATAGTCCAAAAATAGGTAGGATCAATCTTTTATTCAGACCTTTTTTTATATTATATTTTTTATTTATATTTTTATATTACCTATTATGTTTTTTATTTTTGTATTACCTATATTATTTTGCTGTATATATTATATGTATTATTGTATTAATTCCTTTTGTATTATTACACTCTTGTGTGATCACAAAGTCTGGTTTTGTCTGGAATTTTTTGCTTCCGAGGTTCCGAGGCAATTAAGTTTACTTTGTCATTTGATACTCATTCGATACTACCCATATCGATACTTTTCTTTCGATACTGTATCGATATCGATACCATTGATTCGAAACCAATTCGCTAGCAAATATCCTTTTGAGTTAATGTTATAATTCAAATAATTGTTATACCTATAGTCAGTGAAGGTTTCTTTTGAATAGTATAATTTCTTTATACTCTCGATGGTTGTATGGTGTCTCTGTCAATCGTGGCTTCGTCTATGAGAGGACACCTTCCCTATGTGCCACACCAAACTTTTCCAACTTTTTGTTCCGACAAACATGTCATCTTGACAGTACAGAACGTGAATACTTGATTAGGTACTCCGGTAAAAGATTACACAAGAGTTTGTTGGAACCCTCAAGAGAAATATTGACTATCTGATCTGGAGAATTCGCAACATCTCTTGAACCATTTCGATCTCAATGGGCATTCTTCTCCGTTAAGGATACCCCTAATATTGCTTCTGTATTATGTGCATCTGGTGAGTATATGTTCCACCGACTGTACATCATCTACATCACATAGGTTGCATGCAGGGTTTGAGGTATTTGTACTGTCCACCAAATATATAAATTTTAAATTATTAGCGTGTCCCAGATCAAGTCTATTAATTATTGTCGTCTGTTTGCTACGAGATTCGAAAACGAAAAACCCCTCGTCCTGATTGATTTACACCTTTTGAGTGTCGTGACTTCTAAGCAGTTGAAAAGCCGTTTGAGAGGTTGAAAACGAAACATGACACTGGATACACAACTTGCTTCTCCCACCTTTCCTCCGAACGAGCAGCAACCAGAAGCGGCCTCTCGCTTTATACCTCAGCGCCATGTGTTGTCGCTGTCATTTTTCTATTGTGTTTCGTTTTCACTGTGATAATAATCCGAACTTGATTTTGGTTTATTATTTAGTAATAAACCATTGCAATCGCTCTTGAAAAAAATTGTAACCCCCCTGAATATTTCATGGTTTACGTTTCAAAGGGTGTAGAATCGAAATCTGCAATAAAAATGTATCTATCTGTCCGCCGAACGCCGTACGTACGATTTCTCCCAAACGGCTGGAGGAAGAATCTGAAATTTTCATGAAAAATCCAGATTGGTCCGACAACGCCCCAGCCAGCACTCTCACTTAATTTAAAGTGGCCTTTAAGGGTTGTCAAAGTTTTGCAAAATCCCTAAAAACCTCAAAAAAACGCAAGGCGGCCTAAATTTGGACTTTTTTTTAAGAACTTTCCATGAGGAATCGAATGAGCCCTTCCACAGGTCCACAGTTCAAACCATTCCCGATGTATGGCCCGATTTATGGTGCCAACATTTGTGTTATTTTGGTTTATTATTGTTTTTGTTTTGATAGCAGTAACCTGGTGATGTAGTAATGTGGATACTGGAGTGAACTCCTAAGAGGCTTTGTAACCGATACACGGGTTGAAGTATTCTGATATGCATGAAACGCTGCAAATTCTTTCACTGGGGTTTATTATTCAATCGGTTTGAGTTCATGATTTGAATTTCTACTAAGCTTTGGAGTGTGCGTGTTTCACAAGTGATAGAACGATTATTGAATTTCAGGAGGCACACAAATATCATCAACTGACCAATCCAAATAGGTATTTTGGTTGAGAACCGATTTACGTGCTCTATGCAAATCTCCTGAAATTCAATAATCGCTCTATCACCTGTGAAACACGCACACTCCAAAGCTTCAAAGAAATTCAAATCATGAACGCAAGGCAATTGAATAATAAACCCCAGTGAAAGAATTTGCAGCGTTTTTATAGTGCAACTATTTTATTGAGATTTAACGTAAATTTTTCCGCAAAGGGTGTAGAATCCGAAACTGCAATAGAAATGTTTCTGTCCGTACGCCGTACGCACGATTTCTCAAAAACGGCTGAAGCAAAAATCTGAAATTTTCAGGAAAAATCCATGTTGGTCCTACGACGCCCCTATTCATGAGCCAGCACTCTCACTTAATTTAAAGTGCCGTTTACGGGTTGTCAAAGTTTTGTGAAATCCCTAAAAACCTCAAAAAAAAGTCAAGGCGGCCTAAATTTGAACTCTTTTTGAAGAACTTGCTACAAGGAATCGAATGAGCCCCTCCCCAGGTCCGTAGGTCAAACCATTCCCGATGTATGGCCCGATTTATGGTGCCAACATTCGCGTTATTATGGTTTATTATTGTTTTTATATCAGTAACCTAGTGATGTAGTGATGTAGTAATGTGGATGCTGGAGTGAACTCCTAAAAGGCTTTGTAGCTGATGCACGTGTTGAAGCATTCTGATGACCATTCCATACACTGTTTTCCGATCTTCTGGACGGCGAAATAAATTCTTTAGGTACTTCAGACTGTCGTACGAGAAGTACAACGAACTTCTCCAAATGTTGCGAGGAAGTATCGAAAGTATTTGGATTGATCAGTAGATCATAGTTGTGTGCCTCCTGAAATTCAATAATCGCTCTATCACCTTGAAACCCGCACACTCCAAAGCTGAGTAGAAATTCAAATCATGAATGCAAGCCAAATGATTGAAATTGCATAATAAACCCCAGTGAATGAATTTGCAGCGTTATTAGATTTAATTGAGGTTGAAGTATCTTATGGAAAATAAATCCAGTTGTGGTGGTTGTACTTATTCACCCATGGTAGGTATAATTTCGATCTCCAGCGAATTGAAATTGAATAGCACTTACTCAAATCTTGAACGTCCGACTTTTTATTCACTGCCAGTGCCTTGTTCCTGTATGTGCTTATCATTTTTTTTATATCCCATTTGAATGATTGCGTTCGGTTGGCAGAATTTTAGTTTTTCAAATTGAAAAGAATGCACTTGACAAGAATGGGTGGTGAGGGGAGTTTGATCCGATTTTTCTGTTTTTTTTCTTTCTCATGTTTTCTACGTCATGCCGTAATATGATTTCGAGAAGTCTCTATATGGAAGTTGGTATAAAAATTGTGCTCTAATTTATTTTGTAACGGGTTCCTTGGTTTTACTATAATATCTGTTCTTAAAAGAAAGTCCAAATTTAGGCCGCCTTGACTTTTTTGAGGGATTTTACAAAACTTTGGCAACCCTTAAAGGGCACTTTAAATTAAGTGAGAGGGCTGGCTAAAGAATTGGGGCGTTTTCGGACCAATTCGGATTTTTCGCTCCAGCGGTTTGGGAGAAATCGTGCGTACGGCGGACGGACGGAAAAATTTGTATAGCAGATTTGGATTCTACACCCTTTGAAACGTAAACCTTAAAATTTTCAGAAGGGTGGGTTATGATTATTTTTTTTTTTTTTTTTTTTTTTTTTTATTTTTTCAAGAGCGATTACAATGGTTTACTTATTATTGAATGAAAACCGAAACAAGAAAAAAAACGGCTAGTCCTTAGGGAGAGTGATTTGATTCATTGAAGGAATCCCATCAGATTGATGAAATAAAGCTTTACTTCAAAAATTATCGATATTTAGATTTCGCCCTTTAGGGTTGAATGCGAATGAGGCCGGATTTAAATACACTTGCTATTCGATTTTCGGATTTTCCGAATATTGCAATGTAAAACAATTTTTTTTCTATGGGGGTTCAAATTATCTTTTCCGGGTAGATTAAAAAGGTTCAATATTGAAAAAAACGTTGCAAATTATTATAAAGAAGTACACTAGATAACTCTTCTATGAGTATCAAGTATCCAGTCCAGTTTTTTGTAGTGAGGTTATGGGGTCAATTTTATGTGCCGAAATTTCTATTATATGCTTTGGTTGAATTTTCACGGGTCTGAAATCTTCCCCAGTCGATTCCCGTTCAAAATGACAGCCAATTTCCTATGTCAGCAAAAACCCTAGAAAAGCCAATTTTCGGTTTATTTTCTATAATACTCTGCAATTTTCGTCCGCTGTAAGGAGTATTTTCTTTTTAGTGACCCCAGTCAGCCCGATCGCCTCACATCCACTGATGCTATGACCAAAAATCTGGTAAAAACGGGCAAAAAGGTGGGATTTTCATCTTTTATTAAGTACTGTCATTTTCTAGTAATATTTGAACGAAAAATCGACTAGGATTGGTTTCCGATTAGTATAAATTCACCAATAGCAGATGATCGTGATTTCTGAACCCAAAAGTGACAAGACAAAAATCACAATCAAGCATTTTTTTTAAATACTTGTAATAAATCCATGTGTTAGAATTTGCAGTGTTTTTGGTCTGTTGGTGCGAGTCCATCGACCTGCCTAAGGTTTTGAACCAACTAGATCCCACGTGGAGGCCCTGTGCGAAAGGACGGATTTTTTTTTCAACAATTCGAAGGCCTTTTATGGCCCGGATGGCGGAATGAATCTTGAAATCCTTGAACCGCAAAGTGATAAAATTTGAGGGAGCTATGAACAATGTTCTTATGTGATTGCAAAGGCTTATTATTGAAAATACGAAGTCAATGATAAACAACGATTATGAATCAAATAACAGAATGGAGTAAAAACATGAGAGTCTACAGGGAAAGTATGTCCCGGGGTTAGGGGACCCGTGCATTAACTTGAGTTTCCTTGAACGTAATTTATTTAAGCCTTGGTTGGATGGATATTGGGGCTCGAGGAGGAGGACTCTTCGGCGCAAGACTGCAGATCGAAAATAAATTCAACAATACGCAACATTGGAGAACCCGTTCTGGAAGGGTATTAGTGACGTCACATGGGCTGCGATGGAGGGGACGCGAGAAACCACGAGAGAAATATCTCGCATCTCGTTATGGCGCATAACAACTTGCATTGCACATCTGGGATTTGCCTCCTTTCAGGAGAGGATAAAACGCTGCAAATTGTTACAGAAGGTTTTATTATTTCTGTTTCAGATAGCTCTCCAGCACGGATCACTGGACCGTACACTCAGAAACTCATGTAGAAATAAAGCTGAAATTTAACAAGATAAAATAAATGTAGCCTGTAGTACCTTATTAAATTGTAAAAAGGGACCCTTTTATATAAATTGATAAGAGAAGACATCAGAATCAACAGCCATCAGATCAGTTTGTCTTATTTTTAATTGACTTCTAGAAAGACTTCGTCTTAAATATAACTCCGTTAACACCAAACTTTACTAGTCCCTTTGCTGGGAACATTGAGTACCAATAGAAAACGGTAGTGAATAATTAATTATTCACGACCGTTTTCTATACTCATTAATTATGAACGAAATACTGGATTGTGTGTATTGTTAATAAAACTGGAGAGGTGTTATATTTATTTCATTGAAATGTTCGGATCTCTCTCTCTCTCTCTCTCGCTCTCTCTCTCTCTCTCTCGCTCTCTCTCTCGCTCTCCTTCGTAATTTCGCTTTATTATTTTCAATGATGAACCTTTGTAAAAACTCGCCCCCTGCACCCCCGGATGATTTCCGCTTAAAGCCTAACGCCTATAATGTGATGTACCTTGAAAAGGTTAGATTTTTTTAATCTACCTTAGAATCTTCCTTGTTAAGGTAGATTTTTTCGAATTGAATCTAATGGCTTATACACCTAAGGGAGGAGGATCGTTCATCGATGTGATTTTCGCTTGGGACATGGATAACATTGACTCCAAAAATTACATCACTTATTTTACCTATCAGAAACCAATATTGGCCATAACTTGTAATGATGGTACGGAACAAAAAAAAATATAACATTCCGAATTCGAACATAAACCCATAATGTAAGTAAATATTATTATTAAAATAATTATATTATTCAACGAACCTTAGTAAACCCCGAAAAAAATCTGATTATTACACAAAGTCAGAGGCAGGCATAGCTCATAAATGAACAATAGAATAGACAATAATTTTATGAAAAATTAAATTTTTAGATCAGTACAAATTAAGATTTGAACTCACGATATTTCCATATTTTAACTTCTTGGTTTCAAATTAGTAGGTACTTTTGGTTCCAATTTTATGTGATCGCAAGTAGGTACCATTATTATTGAATGGGAAAGGATATTATTGAACGTAGTTCACAACTGATTTTAGCGAATTTGCAAGAAAAACAGAAGATATTTATGAAAAGAAAAGTATTGGAAGAACTGAAACTCTTTTTCGATAATCGTGTGGGCATACCTAGTAGTTTTTCTTTGTGACGTCAACCCAAATGGCAACTTGTGAAAGTTTGGTGTGCCATAAAGTTACAATTTTGAGGAATTGGGTAGGTATTTCTGCATTTTCCAAATTTCTGGTAAATTAAAAAAACTTTAGGCTCATAAAATTGTTAGTGCAAGTGCGGGTACTTAAAGGAATAGCAGTTATAGTTATACACAACATTATGAATAATGATTACGGAAACTGAACGGTTTTGTGGAAGTTTCAAAGTGAAAAATGGGTGCAAAAATTGGGATTTTGAGAACAAAGTGGTGTGGGATATCGTTTTCGATGTATGTTGTAAATTTGGACGCTGGATTGATTGGAATGTGTCCTGGATTGGACACTCCAATTTCAAGAGCGAAGTATGGTTAAACTGTCAAATTTACTTTTTCTCACTTCTCTCATTCCACGGTAGGGGGGCTATGACAACAAAAACATAACTTTCCTCTTCATTTCACTCAAGAACGAAGATTCTTGGATTCTTCGAAGATTCTCAATTGTGAGACTTCGAAAAACAAAGTAATCGTTATTCGTATCTGTAATTGCAAAAAAGTATTCGTTAATCACGAAAACTTTTGTAATCGTTAATCGTTTCCCCAACGAATAACGATTGTTTCAAAAGTAATCGTGAATTAACGAATACTTTTCATTATTAAATTTGTAATCGCAAAAGTATTCGTTAATCGATTGATGGCCATCTCTGTTTACCGGAGGATGCTTTGTGACACAACCATCTTTTTTGCTTAGTACATGTTTCTTACTCAAAAATTACGTATACCAGTTTATCTCAAGGCCTAAATTTAGCGGTTCATCTTCGAGGTATTTTGTCCCTTGTTACTCGAGGATCTATTCAATTCCAGTCGATACTGAAGAATGTTTCCTGTTACGTAATGCATCGGTATAGCGGGTGTGTACTCGCATGGCTATCGCGTTTCGAAACACCTATTCGTGGATGCCATATGGATTTTCGAACTCCATCGCTATCTCTCTATCTTGTTATAAAAAAGCCTTCCAAGATCAGTGGACTTTTTATACTCCTCACTTATTGTAACTTTGAACCTCTATGATTAGTTGGGAAACAAGTATTGAGTGATACAATAAACCGCAGAAACATTTATTTGCACACTTATATGACAAAATGGGCCATCATTTCTGCATTTGCATCTACAGGTTTTTTCAGCTTTCCCCCGAAACTATTAGACCAAAATCAATGAGAAACTTGTGTGAAAAATCAGAAATGAGGTCTAAATAGTATTAAGTTTTATTCAGAGGTTTCAGTGTAAATTGTTCCCTAATCGATCTAAGGGGGTGGAGTAAAAGCTATTTTTAAGGCTTCCAGAATACCATTACAAGGTATGCAAGCAATGAGTTTATGTAATGTTTCCTATGAGCTAAACAATCATTTATCAGTGATTTTCGTAAAATGATTATCTAATATTTGAACCGAACCAGCTTCTAAATAGTTCCCCACTCAAAAATGAAAACACTGGATTCCGCAGAAGAACGTCGTACTTGGTAGATTTCCGGATGGAACGACTAAACTTCTGAGATAAACCGATACATTTGAAAGAGTTCATTCGTACCTAATGGCCTATTGATTGACGACTTTATTATTTTAATGAAAATCCATGAAACCGAGCTTACCGTTAGGGGCCGTATGGAGGAGCCCACACAGGGTATCCTTGGACGTTCGTACAATATGTGAATTACTCAGATGAGAGTTGTTGAAGTCAGAAAACTCCGACCGATCGAACGGACTCGCCACAAACGTGGGGGCAAAACAATCCGTAGGGGGACGGAGAACCAACTGAGGATCCGTCGAGACTCAACAGTGGGGCGAGTAACCCGACTCCTCCGACATCCTACTTACAGACCGTTGAGCATTTTCTTTCTGTACGAAACCTCGGTCTTCCATGCTTTCGTGTAAGCTAAATCTTAAGGGAGCTCATGAGTCAAAATCGAAACTTTTCAACTTTTTTTGCTTCTATTTTCATGAAATTCTGCAGGTTTTTCCAGACATTTTGGTGTACTAAATTTGAGCAGTCGATAACAGAGACTTGAGAGCAAAGAGAGGAGCCAAATATGTACTGTTTCCGGGGGATAGAAGTTTATCACTCCAGGAGGCTCACTGTTCATAGTTGCTAAACTTCTGTGTCTACCTACCGTTCCTTCGGTGTTCATTACTTATGATGGATACCTACTATACTGTATAGAGTGGTACTTCACGTAAAGTACTACTACATGAAATCAAAGCGAAAGCTAGATGAAAACAGAGTTCAAATACTGCTATTGTCACGTCATTCCTTTAACTCATGCTAGTAAAACTCAAACAATAAATAATAAAACAATATGTATTACGCTTACAAGTTGTGTTTGAGAATGTTCCAAGCAAACAAAACTGGAAATAGGTATAGGTACGGCGAAAAAAAAAATAACAACCGGAGAATGGGAGACGGCGAAAACCAAGCACAAAATAATGGATTTATTCTTATCAGTAGATGATATGAAATAACCTTACCTAACCGGCGAAAACACTGACTGATGAGAATCGTAGACAAGGAATAATCAGACCTCATTGTCTATTTCAATGAAGTAACTACGAACTGCGGATCAAATAGCTAAAAAAAACTGTAGCCTTTCACAAATCGCGATTTTTCTCTAGCTAGAATTGAAAAATTATAAAAATAAAAAATATGAAAAAACTGTTTTGCTATAATGTCTCTAGGTAAAATAATATATTCACAACAGAGTTGAAACTCGCTTAGTAGAAGAATATGAAGAGTAGATAAAGACATTTTAAAGAAGTATGGAGATATCATGAACAGAGAAACAGGCACATGAAAAAGTGTTAAATTAGAACCAGAAAAACGGGCACATGAAAAAGTGTTAAATTAAAACCAGAAAACAGGCATTGAATAATGAGCCTTTTTAATTGTATAGCAAGCATTTTATACACCCCTCCTCAAACTTAGTCACTTTACATTTCAAGGTGGAATCTGTAATATCCATCATCCATACGAGCCCTATGAGCCTTAGAATGGATGTTGAAATCCGTTCTTTCACCCATGGACTCTACCTGGGACCTAGTTGTACATTACTTCTTATTTAGATAAGTGGGGGTCATTTCTAGTAATTTTGGAGGGAAAATCGAGTGGGATAGGTTTCAGATCCATAGAAATTCACCTGTAGCAAATAATCGCAATTTCTCAAGCCACAACTGACCTCACAATTACAAGGACGTGCACGTATCACTCAAAAAATGATTAACCCATGTGTTGGAAGTAGCAGCGTTTCATGTTTGTTATTGATGGACCTTACGGTATCCCTAGAATATTGACAGAACATATTGGTATGATGCATGCATTATAGGGACGCCCCTAAGCCAGTTTTTATATGGTCACACTTATAAACATAATTATAAAAACGTATAAATATTTCTAATTCTATCACGTATGACCAGTGCTTGAACGGATCGGCTAATGTCTCCCCCAATCCTCCTTTCCGACGTCAAATTGAAAATTGTCGAGGGCACAAGAGAAGTTTGTTAGCTTTTTCGAAATACGAGTAGATACACTTATCCTTCAGTCCTTGTGTGTGATAAAAACCAATTACTGCAATTATTACCTTTCGGAAAACCGGTTTTGCTACCACTAAATTGGGCGTTTGGACACTGTGCCACCGCCCGTGTCACCACCTCCTCCCACATCACTAATACCCCGATCACCACCGCCACCCTCACATCTAACACCATCTCGCACCACCCTAAATTATCTCCTTGATTAAGTGATCGCAACCTTGCCCTTCTGGCTTCCCTTCACCTTCAAGTACGTGGATGACCACTTACTACCAGCACCTGATAATTGGTTGCACATAGTAATGGCTAAATTCAGTTTTCATCCTCCAATTGACTTATGAACTTGAACAAGAAGATATATCAATTCCATTCGTAAACCTTACAGTTATCCGAAACTCAGATGGAACTCTAGATACCAAATGGTAGAGAAAACTACAAAACAAAGGCAGATGTCATTAATTTCCATTCTAATGTACCTTTGTCCATAAATTAATTGTGCCAACTGTATCCCGTGCCGAAAAATTATCGGTCCCCACCAAAATTTGTTAACGATCCAACGTCTCCCCGAACCACATAATATGTGGTTAATATTATGTGGTTAATATAATGTGGGATAATATTATTATCCCCCCCCCCCCGAATTGGTAATGGCTTCTCTAAAAAATTCTTCCAAATAATAGTGTCAAAACTGCATTCAAGAATCAGAACTCAGTTCACAGAAATTATAGTAAAACCAAGGAACCCGTTACAAAATAAATTAGAGCACAATTTTTATACCAACTTCCATATAGAGACTGCTCGAAATCATATTACGGAATGACGTGGAAAACATGAGAAAAAAAAAACAGAAAAATCGGATCAAACTCCCCTCACCACCCATTCTTGTCAATTGCATTCTTTTCAATTTGAAAAACTAAAATTCTGCCAACCGAACGCAATCATTCAAATGGGATATAAAAGAAAAAGATAAGCACAGAAAGGAACAAGGCACTGGCAGTGAATAAAAAGTCGGACGTTCAAGATTTGAGTAAGTGCTATTCAATGTCAATTCGCTGGAGATCGAAATTATACCTACCATGGGTGAATAAGTACAACGACCACAACTGGATTTATTTTCCATAAAATACTTCAACCTCAATTAAATCTAAAAAACGCAGCAAATTCTTTCACTGGGGTTTATTATGCAATTTCAATCATTTGGCTTGCATTCATGATTTGAATTTCTACTAAGCCTTGGAGTGTGCGTGTTTCAAGGTGATAGAGCGATTATTGAATTTCAGGAGGCACAGAAATATGATCAACTGATCAATCCAAATAGGTATTTTGGTTGAGAACTGATTTAGGTGCCCTATGCATATCTCCTGAAATCCAATAATCGCTCTATCACCTTGAAACACGCACACTCCAAAGCTTAGTAGAAATTCAAATCATGGATGCAAGACAAATGAATGAAATTGAATAATAAACCCCAGTGAAAGAATGAATTTGCAGCGTTTTTTTCAAGAGCGATTACAACGGAAAAATATTCTATTTGAAAATGTTAAATTTCGTAAGACGGAGCATGCATATCAAGATGCTTCAACCCGTGTATAAACTGCTAAACGGCTATAAACCCTTTTAGGATTTCACTCCAGTTCCACATTCACTACATCACTAAGTTACTGCGATAAAAAAAAAACCGCTGTTGTTTTTGTTTTGATTGCAGTAACCTAATGATGTAGTTAATTATGGATGCGAATGTTGGCATCATAAGATCATGCCATCTCACTTTAAATTAAGTGAGAGAGCTGGCTAAAGAATTGGGGAGTTGTCGGACCAACATGGATTTGTCCTGAAAATTTCAGATATTTTGCTCCAGCCGTTTGGGAGAAATCGTGCGTACGGCGTACGACGGACGGAGGGAAAATTTGTTATTGCAGATTTGGATTGTACACCCTTTGAAACGTAAACCATGAAATTTTCAGGGGGGGGTTAGAAATTGTTTTTTCAAGATCGATTACAATGGTTTATTATTTAACAATAAACCAAAACCCAAATCTTGGTTTTTATAGAAAATATCATTTAGAACATATTTTTTCGCAATAGCATTGATAGTTAACAATTTTTTTGCGCATGAAGTACTCAAAATTCAACTGAATTTTACATAATGTAATACGAAAATTTTGGAAAATTCGCTCATACGATCTTGCTGCATGACGGGGACTTTTTTGGTCATATTTAGCGTCACATATGCCAGTTTTAGGTCTTTCTTCTGCTCTTGGTTTAACGGGGTTTTCAGTCATACTTTGACGTTTTCCTCGTCATATTGATCCTAACTCTGATAATGACCCACACAGGACTTGTCCGAAAATACGAACGTTACCTTCCTCTGGCTTTGGAAAGTATTGGAGTTTTTCAAGATCCATTGTTCTGGCCGATCGCAAAGCTTCCCCTCACCCATAAATAGACATAGAAAAACCAATGGCGTGAATGTTGAAAGTACCAACAAGAACTTTATGCGTACATGGACATGGTACACTGCCTAAATGGCGATGGAACTATCGCTATACAGCCATTTCAGACGGAGGTATTCGCAGCTCAAGGCCCACTCGTCCCATCGTGAATTCCAATGTGGGCGGCGTGAAAATAAAGGAAAGCGAGGGAAGGCGGTGCGTAGGTGGCCTTCCGAAGTGTCAAGTTTGGGCGGAAGACACGTGTGACTTCGCAAGTTGACCTTGGCACGTGGACTCCTTATTAGCAAACTGGAAATAGCAACTCCTGAAGAAAGATGTATCACATTGTCTTTTGGCGGTATTCACTTTCCAAAACTACCTGAAGAGCAAAGCAAAAGTTTTATTTCAATAATCCATTTAATTTGGTTTATTATTCAATAATAAACCATTGTAGTCGCTCTTGAAAAAAAATTCTAACCCCCCTGAAAATTTCTTGGTTTACGTTTCAAAGGGTGAAGAATCCAAAGAATTTCTGCAATAAAAAATTTTCCGTCCGTCCGCTGTACACACGTTTTCTCCCAAACGGTGGAGCAAAAAAGCTGAAATTTTCATAAAAAATCCATATTGGTCTGACAACGCCCCAATTCTTTAGCCAGCTCTCTCACTTAACTTAAAGTGCCACTTAACGGTTGTCAAAGTTTTGTTAAATCCCTAAAAACCTCAAAAAAACTCAAGGCGGCCTAAATGTGGAATTTTTTGAAGAACTTTCCATGAGGAATCGAATGAACCCTCCCCAGGTCTGTAGATCAAACCATTCCCGATGTATCGCATGATCTTATGCTGCCAACATCCGTCTTCGCATTGCTAAGTAAACAAATATGTAAACAAATTAGAAGTAGCACAGTGGTTTCTTGCAGGACTCACAACCCCAGGTTCCCGGTTTCGTTCCCCGCGTTCAGCAGGAAAATTGTTGCCAGATATGAATATACACACTTGGACACAAGAGAAACGTTTTGCCCCGCAGACACACCTAGGCCCAAGACAAAACAAAACGCTGTATGTACGTGTCACAAGTGCCATATATTCATGAAACCATTAAAAAAACGCTGCAAATTCTTTCACTGGGGTTTATTATTCAATTGGATTGCGTTCATGATTTGAATTTCTACTAAGCTTTGGAGTGTGCGTGTTTCACAGGTGACAGAGCGATTATTGAATTTCAGGAGATGTGCATAGAGCACGTAAATCGGTTCTCAACCAAAATACCTACATATTTGGATTGATCAGTTGATCATATTTGTGTGCCTCCTGAAATTCGTATTCCGTTGGTAAGTTGAACCGAAGGCGGGAGGGAGGCGTTTGAAACAGTTCGCGGGTAAAACGTCATGAAAAGATGTTTAGCACTTATGGCGGCCAACAATTAGTTTTTTTTACAGTGCATCGAGTAATGGACAAAACCTATGAAACTGACCCCTAGGAGGATAGTAAACAACGATAATTAGGTCCATCAAATTTGAACCTTTCACTGTTGATTGTTTCAAATTTTTTTTTTTTTTTTTTTTTTTTTTCAACTTGGAAGAGTCGGCTTGAGGGGATAAATAAATTATTGTTAATATTAGTGCATTCAAGTCCCCATGGAAAGGTTGTTTATTCCCAACGATTTACGTTGTTCCCAGAGTTGATTACAAACCTTTTCATTGGAAAAAGGAAAAATCATAATAAACATCGAATAGCTCATTTTGAACTATTTAAAAAAAGACTAAAAGTCAATCTTTATTTTTACTTTTCTCAGAAGTACCAAAAAGCCACTTTTTTATTTTAATTTTAAAATGTTCGTCAAGTTGAAATAAAAACATTATGCAGAAACCTACGGTACTGATTTTGGTAGCATTTTTTCTCCAGGTAGAAATCGTCAACAACTGTTTGACTTGTGACATTCTGCCTACGCTGCTTATAATAAAACCATAGTACTTAAGTCAAACAATTGAGCGCGGGTTTTCACTCAATCCCGATTCCGAAGTAGGCCAGAAGGAGTTGGCCAAAATATTGTCAGCACCCACCCCCCTCGGGCCGCCAACCTGACCGTGCTCTTACTCCGGCGCTCTCCTCTTGTGTCCTGTACCTGCGGATCGGGTGGCGAGCTCGTGAAGTCCCTGGAGGCAGCACCTAAAACGGGAGAAGCACAGGCCCGGGGCGGAGCCGCTGAGCGCTCCCTATCTTATCCATATACCCTGAACTAAGTGTAAATAGATCAATGGGAGCGTGTAGGGGGTGTGCAAGGATTAGGAACTCAGAATAACGTTAGTCCGGTGGCCGTTTGAACCGTTATATTAGGGAAAATTCCCTACAGCGGGCCTATGAAGTTGGCGCCTATGCTGGGCCCCCTATTGCCTCATTCCTAGGATCTGGGGGCTAGAAATGCGGAACTCTAACAAACAAACAAAACTCTGGTATGAAATAGGAGAGGGTCAACACAGTACCTTGATGTATTGCCACCCTCGGCTCCTGGACTCCTCGGGGGAGACGTCGGTCCTGTTGATGATGCGCTGGAGTCAAGAAGAGAAGAGCCAGATCCTCCCCAACCTCACGGCTGACACCTCCTCGGTTCCCCTCCTTGACACCGTGTATTGCCCAATCCTATCCCCTACCAGGACCATTGACCAAACAAACAAAAATCCCGGAGCCTCTCGCAGATCCCAAGAATTCGGCTTACAATAAAATAAGGGTTACCCATAAAGGTTACCTAACACGACCAACCAACTCCAAAAACATAATACAAAGGGAAGGGGGGCGAAAATGTGGGACGAGCCCCCCTTTATCAGATAGACTATTACAACAGAAAGTACCTCAGAACACTTGAATTATTATAATGCATCTTGGCCTCATGTCAACTTGTTACAGGCGGGCGATGCTCACAATATTGTGCCTCGGATTCAAGGACTGGCGGAATGAGAGTAACATAAACAAGGAGGGCTTTTCCGAAAATTGAAAATCAAGTCAATCAAAATTGACTAGACGTTAATGACAGGACTAACATGGCTTTGGCTCCTCCAAAGGTTCCCGAACGATTCCGAAAATTGGAAAGCATGTAAGATATGGTCTTAGGAGGGAGAGGGTAATGGGGCAAGATGGTTCGAAAATAAGTGGGGAAATGAATTAGTTTAGACAAGGTTTAATTTTATAGTATCCACCTTACCGTTCATTGACGGCGGTGTTAGGCCACCCGCAAAACCCGCTAAGATATTCTAGGAAACCAGCCCCTCCTAACTGGCGTGCTCTTTGGACTGCATCATCCATTTGAAAGTTAGTAACATGAAATCAAATTTTCCAAACAGTTTCCGTTTCAAGAAGAACTTCTACATCCACTAGAATAGAATAGTAGAATCTACATCCTCTAAGTTCGTGAGAGCTCTGTCCATCCTACCTCTCCTCAAATGGATTCATTGCATAACAATTTCCATTCAAAGGGCATTTAGAATTACTGATAGATCACAGCACAGAAATTCCCAGCACAGTTACAACGATGGCTTGACATATGGATGCACCAATAAACAACAACAAAGTGGGAAGCACACGTGGATGTGGAATGTTGGTTCAATTTCGTCATGGTTTTGGTGTGTTTCATTTAGTCTTTGGGTGTTTATATTTGAATGTGTCATTAATTTTCCTGAAGTTCAATCGAATAGGAGGAATTGCGTTATTTACGCCACAGGGAGTTACATTCAAGACAGCCATGATTGTTTTCAAAATACCGTTAATAGCTTGAATTGGGGGGGTAGGGAGAGGAAAGAGGAGAGAATTGATACATCCTGCTCTTTAAGATTATTTGAAAAATTGTAGCTGCATTATTGGAACATAATAAACCAAAACCAACGAACTTGAGCTTGAGTGATTGGAAGTGGACCCACGCTCCACTACTGTACTAACGCCCGCTTACCTTATTCAATGATGTCTTGCGAGTTCAAACTATCAGCCAGTAAAATGTGAAACAATTTTTATTTGTCATTGATCCGATAAAAATCAACAAGCGATTAAGAGGATGGTAGAGTGTCGGCGGCAGTGTGAAGCTTCAAGGTTTTGCAATATGTCACGTGGTACTAGGTGGCATTTCTGAGTCGGATTTTCTTTTCAAATTGGTTGGAGGCGCTGAAAACATGTTATTCTCATGTTAAAGTAAGTTTAAGCCCATCAACCAGGAAAATCTGTATTCTAGATCTATAGATGTGAATAGTGATGGACTGAGTGGTTAGAAAGCACTGAGAACAGAATGATAAATTCAAAATAAGCTGTAACGACCCAAGCTGGGAGCAAACGAATCAAAATTCCTCTTGATTCGTACTTGTGGAATTGATTTTCAACAATGAATTCTCCGTTTTTTTTTTTTTTTTTTTTTTTCTTCTTCTGTTTAGTGGCGATGGTTTTAGTGTAACCAAATTCACAGAGCAACGTAATGAAAAATAAGACGTTGGTGAATTTTTCTTTAAATTCCTCGATTTATTGGCATCAGTATTATCGTGCAGCCATTCTTTATAGAGTTATTTCATAAGCTTACAACATAAGTATATTGGAATCAGGCAGTCAATTATGGTTTCAATAGAACATATTCAGTTGTTGAAATTCACTTCTATAATATAGACAAACACGAAGTTGGCGTGAGACAAAAATGTGCTTTTCTCATCCAAATAAATTTTAACAACCAATATGCAAAGGAGATAAATCTCATTCTCTTTCTCAGCTTCAAATCGTGAAACAATCGACTCAATCTTACCTTTAAAAGAAGTTCACAATAAAATGAACGTTTTGAAGTGACTCTCTGTTTAACTCGTATTAAAAGAGGTATTTCACAAAATTAGACACTTTGAGTAATGGCTCAATTCACAACAATGTTTATTTAGACATCCCCTTTTTCTCTCTTGTTTCCAATACAGTGTTGCCAACATAACACCTTCCCCCCTTACATTTAGAAATTTAATTTACTTATTTATTTATTTTACTTGTACATCTTTACACTTAATTGTACCTACTTCCATAGTTTTATGAAGCTTCGGTACAATATTTTTATTATTATAATTTTTTTTAATTACACGACTTAAATTACAAAGAGATAATAGATTACGTTAACCCGCCAAGTACTATAAGGGCGCCCATGCAAATTTCCACTCCTTCTTTTTATATGTTGTTACTGAGAGGTAATGAAAAGCATACAAGACGAAAAACCGCGAGAAAAATTATTTATTCAAAAGATATGAGAGTGAAAAATTGTCAATGTACAAATTGTATGGTCAGAGCTCTGTTGGCATACTTGAATGAGTGATGAGGACGACTGCAGCTCCAAGTCCAACTTCATTTTGATGAGGAAGGGGGGCAGCTTTTGCACCTTGTAAGGTTCAATCGACACAAGGAACCCATTCTTGGTGGCTATGGACCAGAGTTTGTAGCCAAAACGGATTGGCTTCCCCTTTTTGTGCTCCTCCTCCAACGGGGCCTACAGAGAACAGCCAACACCAGACACATACTTTCACCTTGTTCATAGTTCAAATAAAACATAAGTATAACGAATAAAACACTTTTGACGTCTTGGGTGAGATTTGGGGGTTTATGTTCCGTGAAATCCTAAAGTCACCTACAGGTGACATGGCTGATTTGGTTGAGCATAGGGGGCTTCAGTTTGAATTTTACTGGACAAAATGTTATTTACGAACACATGCTACAATCTAAAAAACAGATTATCACAAAAAAGCCCCGGAATTTTACCTGATCTTCGGCATTTTTCTCAAAACTCTTGACACGTTGCAGGGAAACACGAAATTCACGAGATAACAAAACATATATGATAAGCTCATATATGAGCTTATCAGTTGTACTGTCATGAAATTAAGTTCTTCTATGACTCGTAAGTTGTTATACATGCCCTGTAGGTCCCGTAGGACCGCAGAAAAATCGAATTTGGCGGCTAATTTATTTTTAATTAATTATCAAAGCAGTGTCACCTAAAGGTGACTATAGTACTTGGCGGGTTAAGTTAAGGTAAGGTAAGGTTAATAGATTAAAGTACATTGTATTAGTGTCGAGAGATCCTCGTTATTGGAGATATAATATTTTCCTAATCACTCTCAGTTTCCAATTGTAATTTCTTTGGGCGGGGCGATTTTGAATATGTCGACTTCGCCGATATGAAGAAAGATGAAAGATTCAAATCTTTGTGGGTGTCTTCTATTTCTATCAGCTCGTTTCAGCGAACATCTAGGTGGAATATCTCTAGTGGGTGTGCTACCTGCTCTTCAAGGAGAGATTTCCGCTTTAGGAGGTGTAACAGCCACCTTACTAGGGGTATTCTGGTTTTCAAATTCGTCCTCCCACTGCACCACATCACTACCACTGGCAGCATCCGAAGTTTCTGGGCCCTTATCCCCGCTGATAGGTAGGACCTGGTCAATGTGGCGTTTCCAGATCCTATCGTCATCCACCTTAACCTTGTAGCTTTGTGATCCAAGTTCCTGCATTATGGTTCCCTTCTCCCACTTTTTATGCTCCTTGTAATTGCGAGCCAAAACTCGATCGCCCTTGTGCACGTTAATAGACCTATTTCCTCTCCAATTGCGTACTTTTTTTTTTTTTTTTTTTTTTTTTTTTTGGTTTTCCAGAACCACTTCTTCTCTAGATGGTAACATTTGGGAGAATATAGTACGAATCGAGCGGGAGTTTGATTCGTGGTAGTATGTATGGAGGATCGGTATACAAAAAGATAATCAGTAATTGCCCTTTCGAGACTACCCTGCCCATTTCTCATGTGTTTCTTTATACAGCCTTTCACTATTTTGACAGCAGATTCCCCTGCACCATTGGTCTGTGGGTGGAATGGGGATTCAACCATATGATTTATACCTAGTCGGTTCAGAAAAATGGTAAACTCTGAGCTGGTGAAACATGTCGCACCGTCTGATGTGATAGATTCAGGTAGACCGAACCTTGAAAAGCACTCCCATAATTTTTCCTTTACCACCTCCGTGGTCGTTCGACTAGTTAGGAAGCATTCTATCCATTTCGAATGGGAATCCTGAACCACTAAAAAGTATTTATTATTGATAGGTCCGAGGAAATCGATGTGTATCCGAGTCCATGGCTGGTTTGACCATAGCCATGGGTGCAGTACTGCTTTCGGTGGGTCGCTCCTAAACTGAACACAGACTTCGCAATTGGAAGTGATTGCATCGATATTTTTATCTAGGCTAGGCCACTAGAAATAAGACCGTGCCATGCCCTTCATCTTGGTCGTACCTAGGTGCGTTTCATGTAGGGTTTTCAAAATGTTATCTCTTAGGGTGTTAGGCACTACTATTCGGTATCCCCACATGAGGCAATCATATTCGACAGTTTGTTCCAGTTTTCTCACATAATACGGATACAATTCGGCGTCTCGTGACATCTTATTGGGCCATAAACCTGACCTAACCATAGCTAGAACTCTTTTTATTACTCCATGTTTGTTTGACTCTTCTCTAATATGTTTCCAATTTAATTTATTATCATACGACTTTTGTATATAATGCAAGTAATTTGTTCTAGAGAGCAAATCCAATGATTTTTCGCCGGTATTAATGCGAGACAAAAAATCAGCAATATTATTTGCAGATTTTTCATAAACTATTTCAAAATCACGAAGTGATAATAGGTAGGCCCACCTCTGCACTTGATTAGCAGCATAGATGGGTATTCCCTTCATATTTCCGTAAATGAACAGTAATGGTTTTGAGTCTGTAACAATAGTGAATCGCCTCGCGAGTAAAAAATCCTTGAAATGAGTTACTCCGTTCCAAATTGCCAACGCTTCTCTTTCTATCTGGGGGTAACGTGATTCGGCCGGCGATAAAACTCGGGAGTGAAAAGCTAATGGTCTTTCTTATTTATCTGGATATATGTGAGTTAGGATAGCAGAAACTGCCACTGGAGACCCATCTACCCATAATTTCAAAGGGAGAGAGGGGTCATAATTAGCTAGCACAGGCTTACTCGCTAATATTCTTTTGATTTTCTGGAAGCTTCTCGTACATTCGGTTGTCCATTTCCATGGCTCATCCTTCTTGAACAGTGTATATAAGGGCTTCAGCAGGTCCCACGCTTTGGGGGATAAACATTAAGTAAAAAGTAACCATGCCCAAGAATGATTTGAGCATGCCAACGTTCTCGGGTGGGGGTGCATTGACTATAGCCTTAATATGTTTGACAGTGGGCTGCAGCTCATTTTTATCCATGATGTGACCTAAATATTCAATTTTCGTCACACCAAATTTACACTTTTCGGGCTTGACGCAGCCCACTTTCTTCTAAAAGTGATAGCTCTCGCTCTAAACGCATGTTGTGCTCCTCCCTTGTAGATGCTGACAATATGACATCGTCGATTAGACGTTTAACGCCTTTCATGTTCGACAATAACTTTTCCATTAGTTTCTGGAACTCTGCCGGTGCCGACTTTTTATACCGTCACAAAGTCTGGTGTAAGCAAATAAACCTCTCATTGGTTCATTCTTTGGACCCAGATAGAATCAAACTCTGTAATCTCCGTGCAAGGTCCTTCCATTCGGAGCAAGGCTGACTCATGTTCCCTGACAGTACACCCCTAACCACCGCAACCCCCCCCCCCCCCCTCACTATTTCACCATCCTCCCGAATATCCTGAGGCTCTGTTTGGCGAGTGGGTTTGAAACTCTTCTTTGGAAATCAATGAGGATTCATGGGAAAAATCGGAGTGATAATATTATACCTACCTATACTTATAGCGCCTGTGCTCCTGTCAGTAGCCTCTCCTGTATAAGCGCAATTATGTTTAATTTCAACTTGTACTACACACAGATAGTTCTGGGTTAGATTGAAAGTACTCTTATCATTCACAAGGATCCTTCTTAGGTGGAATGGCGAAGGATTGTGATTGGCAGCTTGTCAAGCCTCGCGCTTCTCTCCATATCGAATTTCTTGCACTCAAGTAAGAGGTGAGACAGGGCAAACACACAACAAAACAAAAATACAGGGCTTCATACAATTGCATTTCCCTACTTCTGATTCTATTCAGAAATACTGTGGTGACAGTGCCTGGTTCGCATTCTTATCTCGTGGGCTTTCCTTTTTCCTGAGCAACTCAAACGCCTCAGGGAGATTTTAGGGAACATGGCTATATAATCCTCACTAGCTGGATGAAGGTAAAAAGCACCCTACCTTGCACCTAGGAAAAAAACTGCTGCAAATTACAAAAATCACTGCTCTATGTATATTACATTTAGTCAGTGGTACATTATCTAAACTTGGCGCCTCAAGCATCTATATCTTATATTTTGACTAGGCGACATTTATATTTTGATTAGGTTCGGAATAAGTCATGTGGACTATAAAAAGGAAAAAAGCTGAAGGGATCACTTACCTCCTACCTCCGTCTGCCCTGCCAGAACACGTCACATGTTGGATAAGGGGTCAACCCCTGTATTTTCGTGGGTTACACTTTACATTCAAAGGCTTATTGAATAGATTGGAGCTGCGATAAGAGCGAGGAAAGAGAGCAAAGACAAGAACGAAGAGAGCAGAGAGATGGCCATTTTAGACTGGAGCGACGCTGCGCTGGTGTGTGTACTGCCGGATGGGGGACAATGATGTAGAGCACACATTCTTTATATGCCCAAAATGGCAGCAGCTAAGGCAGGAATTGGTTGGAGTAATAGGTGATTTTAGCCCAGAAACAGTAATAGAAAAGATGATACAATCTCCGGGGAACTGGAGTACGGTCAGCATGTATACCACCATGGTGCTCAAAGGGAAGGAAGTGAACAGAAGCTGGGAATGAGCCAGGGAAGAAGTAGTGAAGACCAGGAGGAACCCTCACGAGGTTAAGAAGGGGACACTCAACTCAACTCCATATAGGGACCATAAGACAACAGATCCAAAAATTATCCTACTTCCACCTTTTATTAAGGTAGATCCCCGACCACCTAATGCAATTTATATTTCTGGTTATGAAGAAGGTTTATGCGATTGAATGAATAAAATAGAAAAACGTGATTTATAATAAATTTTTGTCATTGCTTTAACATCAACATCCAATTCTTATGATTTCTGGTAATTAAATTAGAACAAAATAAATAACCAAATTCCACTCATAAATTAATAAATTGATTAAAACTAGTATGGTACAGAGAACAATATTTAACATATATACAGAAATAAAATATACATTGTAATACGTAAATTATATAATAGTTAAGATATGATATTTTAAACAGTCTTTCGAAATGAATTATAAACTTAAGTGGACCATCAAGAGGGTACTGAATACAAATTATACATCATGACTTGAATCGAAGCTTGCACATGTCTCTCGATGACAAGATCAAATAGGTACATCTAGTTATACAATTTTACGAAAAATAGAAAAAACATCCATATAGTACAACTACAATAATGATAGTATTAAAAATTCGATAGTTTTGGCCGGTTGGAAAGTAGTAAGTAATTAATTGAATTATACACCCAAGTGCTTATATAACCCAAGTGCTAGAAACGATACCTATTGTTAGTTGCCAGAACCTAACACGTCAATGTGCAACAATGGCTCATATTCGGTGAAGTCAATGTGATTTGATTATTAGGGAACAATTTGAATATTTTGATTTGTTAATTTATAATCAGTTCGTTTGTTTTAATAACATCCCTGGAAGGCAGTACTTCTGGATTTTTTGCCAGAACCGTTTTTCAAAAGGTCTTATGAAATGAGCTCACGCCTAAGTGAAAATACATGGCTCTGCAGCAGGATCATTAAATGTCAGAAGTTTTCGGTCATGTACAAGCAAGTTCTCTCCAGAAAAGATATGGGAAACAGAGTAGTTTCTTATCCACACTGTTTCCTATGAGAGTAGTCAACCCAATTGTATCAAATTTGAGTATGAGTGATGTATTCTGTTGTTTGTCCACGGAGGGGCTGGGCTTGGGTGGAAAGAACAACAATAAACAAATAAATATATTTCCAGTTAATACATTCAGTTCTGACATCTCACCAACCATGCGTCAGTCTCAGATACGAGCCAGTATCTATTACGTTTGTTACAGGGCTGTAACGGGTTGTGCAATGTTTGAATCAAATCTTGTTTCGACTGGTCTCTCAGTTTTTATTCCTTTAGTATCTACCTGTCACAGGGCAGTTATTGCTGGGGTAACTGCTTTGCTACAAGATTAAATCAAATTTCGTCATTACCGGTAGAATCCGAATCTGTTATAAAATCTGAAGGTTCCTTCAACGCGTGTGCAATGCGTGAAAATGTTATATTCCAATTTTTCGTATGAAATATTAGCGGTTTACCCTTTTGAACTTTTTTATAGAAGCAAAAATAACGGAAATAAACAGCTTATCCTATAAATTTGTTGTATATAAATGATATAAGGTTAAAATACAAAGTGTACCACTATGGCTTAAAACAGTCGTTTTTAACCAGAAGGAAATCAATAATCATAAATCAATAAAACCATACCAGCAAATGATTAGGTCAAGACATTGGATGGCGGCATTTTCACAGTTCCAGCAGTGATCAAGTCACGTCCAATGTAAAGGTTACCTATCTCATTGTAGAGAGACCTAACGCATATAAGAATCACCACTAAAAGCACACTCACCATCACAAAGTTCCATACCACCGCATTTATTTCTTTACTTACTCGAAAATCAATTAAGTTTCTGCCACCACATCTCTCTATATCACGTAATTTACCAACGACAAGATGAATATTCTTGTTACAAGTGGTATTATGCATTTCCTTCATTTGAACAATAAAGAAACGATACAAAATTTGACAGACCGTTTTTTATGGAATAGTCAAGACTGATGACATGGCACATTGCCCAAGGATTACGATTGGATATCGCAAGCTTTCTCAAAGCAGTGGCGGCTTAAAATTTGAATTTAGTTCCTTGATATTTTTAAAGAATGATGGTGAGCATCACTTCGTCAGGAAGTGCCAATTCCACAAGTCACCACAATCGATATCTTCAATTTCTCTTTAGTAATTACGCATAGAATCTCTGCTTAACATAACCTTACCTAACATTCATTTATAAATGAATGCCGTATAAATACGGCATTTAACCTTTACCTACAGCGGGGTTTCTCGTTTGTCATACGATCCCCTTTCTTAGTTGATTAGTAAAGTACTTCCTAGTTAAGTTGGCTATATGCTCAATATGTCTTTGGGAAAACAGTCATGAGAAAAACTGAACGTTTGGTAAAATCATCCAACAGAACTAATCAACATCAAGTGTTCAGTATTTCTACTCAATCCCAAAAAAAATTATATTGATTTGAAATAACAGGCCAACTCAACTATAGATGCAAATGGTCCAGAAGTGATCACTGTTTTTCAACGATTTCAACATAGAGCCATATAATATAACTAAGAACCAAGGTCGCGAATTGCACTGACAATAATAAAATATGACATAATACAGGAAATAATTAAGTAAAACAAGCATTGGTATAAATGCAGATAGCGTCGGAATTCCAACGCCCAGTCTTTCAAAGTCAATATAAAATTGTCTTTAACAAAATCACTTCAAACAAAGTCCAAGTTCAACATCCAAACGTCTAATTATTAGACACTTACGACCTTACAAAGAAGGGATACAGGGAAGGAAATCCACCCGAAATGAGCGACAAAAGGGTCAGAGAGGTCGCCCCTTTTTGTTATATACACTGGCGGGAGGTCACGAGGAAGTTGAGAACACTAGAAAAAGGATATGTACAATATTCACACGAGGGATGGGAGGAGGTGAAGCCACACAAAAGGATGGTAATTCCGCACAACAACAAAAAACCAAGAGAAAAGGATTTTCCCCTTATGACGTAGTTAGGTTGGCTTCGCTGCAGTTTAATCGGGGGTCATCCGCGTACATGTGCGTGGGAGGCCCGCCTTCGGCTAAAACAACACAACACAACGTTCACACACCATTGCCAACAGAACAAACAAATTATTTCCAGTTTGGTAGAAACAACACCATGCAAGTAACCTTAACGAAAGAAAACATGAGGAAATTATGCTACGATGTATTATCTGAAAACAAGCAGAAGATCATGAATTCGTCTTATTCGTTTACTTACGCTGATCTTTCCCTTTCTTTGAATTGAAGTCCTTGCAGCAATAAGGAGTCAACTCCAAAAATGTCGCTTTCGATTATTTCATTTTATTTTTTTTAAATCTCCCGTCTACAGGGTGTAACAAACTTATAGTAAAAAATCCAGGGTTCGAATCTAGAGGTGATGCCAAACAAAACAAGTAGGTGTGGCACATAGCTTCCTCGTATCCATAACATGACTGTATAGACCATTGAAAATTATTATTGACTAAAGAACTTCGTTCAATTAGGCGAAGTAAATATTGAATTAGGGTAAATTTATTGTTATGCAGGAGCATAACTTGAGAAAATAAAGGTAGGCATGTTCAACTATTGAACAAACTATAATATATACCTAATAATAAAAATTTACATTGACGCTGAATGGATAGATGATTGAAGTGATAAATAATTATTATGACATTTCTAAAAATAAAATATAAGCATCGTTCAATGGCGGATCAAATAATGTTGGGTTGACTGCAGCGTCGTTGCAAAGTACCCAACTGCCGTCATCTCTCCGCACAGTGGCTGTATATATCTATACAATCCCTGAAAATTTCATCGAAATTGGTCAAGAACTCCCGGAGATGCGCGTATCAAGGATTTCACGTTTGCGCATGCGTAGAGGCTACTATTGATCCGGAGGTCATGAAACTCACAGGGGACCATCTACACATCAAACCGAACAATCCCTGAAAATTTCATCGAAATTGGTCAAGAACTCCCGGAGTTATGCGCGTAACAAGGATTTCACGTTTGCGCATGCGCAGAGGCTACTTTTGATACAGGGGTTATGAAACCTATAGGGGACCATCTACACCCCAACCCGCACAATCCCTGAAAATTTCATCAAAATCGGACAATAACTACGTGTAGTTTTGCCCGCAACAAGGATTTGCTGACAGACAGACACACAGACAGACAGACACGGAACCAAAATTGTTCAGAAAGGTCTAAAACGCAAAATGCAAGTGGAATTTTTGATTTTGAAGACAAAAAAACTTTCACATTCCGAAAGTGAAAACAATGCTTCCGCTACCTTGGTAGACTCGGAAGTAAAATGCCTCTTACATTTTGCCTATAATTAGCAGAAGCTTTGTTTTCAATTTCGGGAGATGAGAATTGTTATTTTCTTCAAAATCAAAATGTCTAAGATAAGGTTTTAGTGACCCGATCGCTTTCGAATTTTCTGGGTAGTCGAAGAAAGACGATTGATACCCTCATATAAATTTAAACACGATTGAATCATTAGTAGCTACTGCGCAAGTGCGAACGTAAAATCTCAGTAACAAGCACAGTTTCTAAATTTTATTCGATTTTGGTAAAATTTGCAGAAAATGTGTGGGTTTCGGTACTGTAATAGTAACTGTTATCAGCTATATTTGATTTAAAAAAGTACCTACCTTCTGTTTTCGTCAAGCATTAAAAACATTTCAATTATCTATACAGTCATGTTATGGATACGAGGAAGCTATGTGCCACAACCAACTTGTTTTTTAGAGGCTTCGTTTCCGAGTTATTTCTTGTTCAACATTTTTTCAGATCTCTAAAATGAATTTTGAGGACACCGTTGGACCAACTTCACTTAGAAGGTGACA
The DNA here is from genome assembly GCA_031894815.1 of Creontiades dilutus. Taxonomy (NCBI): domain Eukaryota; kingdom Metazoa; phylum Arthropoda; class Insecta; order Hemiptera; family Miridae; genus Creontiades; species Creontiades dilutus. Next base: position 741,967 of record JAVIWC010007553.1, on the reverse strand, counting down.
AATTTTCCCGAACATCCAATTTTAAGAATTTATGAAAAAAAAAAACTTATTTTTTCCATGTTTTTCTCACTTATAATACAAGAAAACAGGTTCTATAATCCCATCCTCCAGGTAAAACTTCCCTAATTTGCCACTAAAAACTGTCAAACAAATTTTCTGAGGACTTCAATGTACAACCTGTTGGTAGGGAAATCTGACTTCTGCAGTGCATTGTTCATCGTTCACCAAGCAATCTATTAATGAATAAATTATTAACTTCTAAAGCCCCAGCAAATATGGAAGAAGCTGAGATAATCTCCAGAGCTGAAATAACTGTAAACAACATCTGCGGTAAAAACCATAATTGATTTAGAGGAGTTTTATTTTCACGTAGTACGTTGCCTTCGATTTACGAAATGGAATCTAAGGAACCTATAAACTTGTTGAATGGACTGCAGCTAATTTCCGGGGTGGAAAAAAACCCTTATAAGGTGGAAGTGAACGCAGCTAAACCATATTCCAGGTTTCTTGAATTTTAGCCCTAGGCTCTGAGCAACAAATGACCGGGCGTCCAGTTGTTTTCTTACAATATTGTTCAATAGGTTAATTTTCTTAGCATTTCAAAGTGGTTTATTTTGCAGTTTTGGTTGGTTCTGGTCTTCAACGTTATAATGACCTGTTCGATGTTCATTGGATTAATCTTTAAATGAGTTCCTATTTTGTGATCTTGATAATCCAAGTATGTACACTATTGACTATTGTATGTACAGATTATCTAAACAGAACTATGAGCAAAATTTTCACAATATTGTTGGTTTATCACGATCCTAATAGTCGAAAAAGTGAGTAATTTAGACTGTTTGGTGCAACAAGGGGTCAGCTCGACAATTCGAATTGGCCTAAAAAATTGAGGTAGTGGGCAATTTCGGTGATTCTTCTTTCAAAATCATTTTCAAGTGATAACTGATAATTTGGAAAACAAGGAAACCCTTAACTGAAAACTCAAACCTCAAAAATAACGTGTTTTTCCCCGAAAATTCAAAGAAATGAAGTATGCTCGTAGCTGCAAGGTCTTCAATTCTGATTTGAAGAAAATTGTTCCACTACGAAAGAAACGACTCTTGTAACAATTGCAAACTAGAAGCCGTGAGGAAATTCTTTCATTTTTTTATTGGAATGTCCAAGGTTTCAGCTATCCTCGACACATATATCAGCTAATCCATGAATTTAACGCGAGAAACCTTGAGAGCTACTTGGGAATTTAGAAGAGTCTAAGATTCTCAACAATTTATGCTATTTTCTGGTCGATGCAGAGACGAAGAGATTAGCCGAAAGCAGTTCAGAGGATGAAGGAAACATTACTCTGGCCATCGAATGTAACCATTGATCTAACTTATAGAATAACCAACGACTGCACTTACAACTAACTGAAACAATTTTAAAACAATTTTTGTTGATACGTTGATTAACTGAAAAAAGTAGTATTTATAAATTGATTCATACCTAATAAGCAATGTCCAAGGATGGAAAATAAAATATACAGGGTGTCTACACAAACTTCGGAACAAACTCAAGGATTCGATTCTACAAGTCATTTCCAACAAAAAATGCCTCGTAGAGATTTTATCTTACTCAACCAGAAATACTTCTTTTTTTTACTTCCGAGATTTTTGTATCCTTTTCAACCTTACCTTAGTAAAACGTACTTTTCCCTTAATTGTCACGCGAAATAAAATCTGAGGATACCATTGGAATGAGCGTCTAATTTCCTATCATTTTAATACAAAATTTAACATTCTCACAGTGTAATTTGGTAGAGAAAATTACGTTTGAGTCCTAAAAAATGTGGTTTCTTAAGTGGAATGAACGTTTTTCATCAAAAAGCCGACTTGCACTATACAATTAGTTCGGCGTCGCAATTGTTGTACACTTTTACGCTGAATCGAATGGTCATACTTTAATATTTCCCTATACCTCAGAAAACAGTATTGAACCTTGTTTCATCACGTATGCGAGATATTAGATACGCTTTTTCAAGAGTTAACACACCTACCTGCAATTAGAAAGGAGAGTTCGGAGAGAATCCGGTGGAGCCGAACATTGCCGATCCGACTATTGCCGAACATTCCTTTTTTTTTTTTTTTTTTTATATCGCAGTAGCCTAGTGATGTAGTGAATGTGGATATTGGAGTGAACTCCTAAAAGGGTTTATAGCCGATACACGGGTTGAAGCATTCTGATATTCATGAAACAAACAAGAACTGCTTAGGTGCTTTCTGTTTCACAAACCGTGGTCCGTTTTTCGATTTCAGCTTTCCATGAAAGAAAAGCAGGCTCATTCTCAAAAGTAAAACTTTTGGTAGAAGTCGAGAATAGGTGACCCCTTAATGATAAGACCATCGCCATATTGAAAAATCCGATGTCTCTTATCGATATAGGTCCACGCTTTCGATGTGTGTTCTGTCTAGTTTGCTGGACTGGATTCTCGCTTCGCTCGCATCTCAAAAACAAAAAATCCTTCTGGTAAGTACCTATGTTCCAGTAAAGTATAGATCAGTTGGACAAACAGACCAGAGTGTGTTAACACTTGTGTTTCTGCGTATTAAAAATACTTTTATCGATATAACGGTCGTGAAAATCATTCCATAATACATGGCACTGATACCGACAAATTATACTATATATTGATGAAAGTTCACATCGATACATGTTCAAAAGAGCCTGATAAGAGACACGGGTCACCTATTATCTACTTCAGCCCAGGAAACAGACTAGGAACAAAAGGAACTTTGAAAATGACAACTAACTTCGACTTGTGGCGGGAACACGAACTGCTAAGTGATAATGAAGATAATGGAGCTTCGGGAATGTTCGGCAATAGTCCAGCCCTACCGGGTTTTCTCCAGACCCCCCTGAATTAGAAGGTTCCCCGATTTTCTCAACCAATTACACTGTGAAAATGGTTTTTCTTATACCGTTTGGAAGTCGGGCACTTCTGAGGAAGTTTTTCCCGAGAAGTGCCCGACAATTGACCTCTATTATAACAAAGATGATTGCAGAAGAAAAAACGGATTTTAACAAAATCTTCAAATTTGAATGTTTCTCCATTTTTTTTACTAAGAAAGTTGAATTTTGTATCAAACTGATAGAAAATATGACGCTCTTTCCAACGGTATTTTCAGATTTTATTTTACATAACAATTGAGGGAGTTGAGTACGTTTTACTATAGTAAGATCGAGAAGACGAAAAGAATCTTAGAAGTGAAAAAAAGAAGGATTTCTAGTTAAGTTAAAAAAAATCTCTAGGAGGTATTTTTGTTGGAAATGACTTGTAGAATTGACTCCTTGAGTTTCGCCCGTAGTTAGTGTAGACACCCAGTACAAATGAATAATGTTTTTTCTATGAGCTTAATGTATGATGTTAGTGTATGATGTATGGTGGTTAGTATGATCACCTAAATAATGTGTTGTGTTGAATGGGAATTGAGAAAAAGGGAAAAGGATCCAACGGCTGGAAATGATTCAACATAATTAATTGCCCCTGGATTAATGTTAAAATTAACTGGAATTCTAGAATTATCTTTCAAGTTATTAATAGACAGGATATTTATATTATGATTATTGTTGAAGCAATGTGTTATTCTCAGAGCTAAACCGTGTCGTATTGATTTTCAACTAAATACAGGTTCTTTGAGCTAACAGACAATGTAACTGTAAAACATTTTTACCACAGTAACAGTTCATTTGGAAAGTTTCAGCAAAAATTTGAGGGTCAGCTTCATGAGGCTGGAGATCTTATTCGTTCTGTGGAAGAAGTTTAGTGTCGCCGTAGAAAAAACAGAGATGGGCGAATTCAAATTCATAAATATGAATACGAATGAAATTCATAAACCAGAAAATATGAATAAAAAATGAATACGGATAAGAATATGAACGGGAATAACGAAATAGTAATTTTTTTTGTAAATATCACAAAAATTCTCCCTTTTTTGTGAATTTACCCGAGAGTATCAAATTGCACACTTTCCCCCACTCTTCAACTTGTGACCGAGATACCTATTCTTCGAAATATCTAAAACATATTTTCTCTTGTTCCACATCATTTTTTCCAACAAACAAATGTTATGTTATATATACAAAACAGGTTGTCCAGCTTAGGGCAATAAAATTGGTGAGGGATTCACACTCATCATTGTATCACAAAAATGTTAAGCTGAAGTTCTTGTTATTAATTTTCTCGTTTTTCCTCCCATATCTTCATAATTAGGCAATTGTATATATTGCAGTAGCCATACATAGTCGTATAAGTGTTAAATATCAGTGCCAGTTACAAAGAAAAGTGTATTAATCATAAATACTGTTTAGAAAGAACAACCACAGATAAACGATACCGAGGATCAGGTTGTTAAAGGTACGATAATGTTACTGTCCTGAAATGGAAGCTTGCAGGAAAAAGTTATTGGAAAATGGAAAAATCAGGGACTCAACAAAGAAACAACTGGGAATATGAAACTATCAACTACTTGAACATGAGCATGCATTGAGAGAACCTGACCTGACATCCCATAACTAGGTAACAACAAATAAACTGTTTGAAACGTTTTAAACAGTTTGGCGCTATGTATACAAGTCTAGGCTTCAAACTAATTTAGACTAGACATGACTAGGGAATGTGTGGCTATTTGTTTACCTGGAAGTTGTAAAATTGCGTCGTACTCGCAAGAGTTGCGTTATCTAAAACAGGAACAATTGTTTCCTGCGTGAAGTTTCACAGTCAGTCTTTTACAGTTTACTCGGTCGGTTCAGTTAACTGTACTCAATTAAGATTATATTATCAGGGATTGTGCGGGTTAGCCTCTAGGAGATCCCCTATAGACTTCATCATCCACAGATCATCTCCACGTGCTAATAAATTTCATGAAATACCAATTCTTCAAGATCTAAGTCCCCATGTTTGCTTAATTGTAGGGTATCTCACGCTAGAAATTTTTTTAAATGCTTACTTGGATTATGTGTCACCGAAATGATGTGAAACATTAACTGGTAGCTGAATGAAGACGCATCTACCTTCTAGATAAGTGATATGAATCTTTAACTGGATTTTAGTTTTCTTTTCTATCTGCTTATTTCACGAAAAAATATCCACTTTCAGATTGTTTTGGGATAAATAGCTACTTATTATCTTTTAAAACCTACAAATGCAGTTAATTATAGAATAAACTGACACCTCTCAAGTAGAATTTCTACTTTTCTTTCATTGTTAGACATAAGAGGTTCGTAAACTTGACGTTAAGTCTTATTCCACCATTTTCAAACTTCACGTTTTCAGTTGAATCTCGAAGAATTAATTTTCCAAACAGCGAAGTGCTGGGTACATAAGTACCGAACTCATTATGTTTGATCATCAATCAAGGAAACTTTTGAGTTTATCAGTTCAGGTTTTCTCAAGGATAGGATCATAAGCATTATCAACTATAGCTCGGATATTTGATTATCGTTACACTGCATTTCGGACTCCGCTTTCGCCTTGTCGTCGACGATATAAAACGATGTGAAGAGGAAACACACGGCTCCGAGAATCTCGATGAAACACGTGCTGAAGAGAGCGTACTGCAGACTCTTGAAATCGATGAGGGCCTCGACGGAAGCGTCATTATGGGTATGGCTGTCGCTGCGCAAGGTGCTTCTCAAAACGTCCGATATCTGTAGTGGAAGGATACATTAAAATTGGGAATGTGGAAGAAAGACTTTAAAAATGTTGTGGGTAAAAATACAAAAAAATGGGTAAATATATACAGGGTGTTGTACAACGTGAAAACCGTAAAAATGCATGTAAAAAAAAAATTCGAAAAAACCCACATAAATGTTGGTAATATGACATTTGCGTAAATGCGCGAATCGCACACTAACACCGTTTTTTTTTTTTTTTTTTTTTCAAACAGGAAAGTTTTATTGCAGATTCGGATTCTACTTAAAATTTTATGAAAACTTGGACCCTCAAAGGTTATGGTTTATTATTTTCAACAATGAACCTTTTTAATCCATCAACAAAAAAAATTGTTCAACTCCCCCTGAAAAATTGTTGGCTTACGTATCAAGATATTTCGATTTCAAAAATCGAATACCAATAAATCCGTCAATCCACCGTACGCCGTCCGAAGCTTTTCTCCGAAACTACTGAACCAATGTTAACAAACTTGGGCTAAAAAAATTAAACATCCATCTAGGATGTGTCATCAATCAACAATAAGGGGAAAGCACTAGTAGCGGGCATGTTAAGAAAATCTTGTACGTTTGTTTGTGTTTCCTCATAAATTATCAGCTCTAAAACTTTTTTGCCGTTGCCTACTTGTTCTTCAGACATTTTTCATTGAGTTTAATCAAAGGAATCACCAATTTTATAAATGTTTGAAGAAATAGAGTAAAATTTTTTGGAATACTAGAATACACCAGTAGTGGAGAGCTAAAACTTTCTAATGTTGGAGTAGTGAACGCTTGAAGAGCCAGTAGTGGACACGTAGTATATATCAACGAAACGACTTAAAGATTCGTTTAAAATCATGTATATATTCAATAACTTATTATTCAAACACATAGAACAAAATGTCGCAGGGCGCTGAAATCCCAGAAAATATTAAAACATGCTTTAATCTTAAGCAATTACTATTTTTTTTACAAGAACCATTCATGATAGATGAAACGAACCACACCTTGATTTTAGGATATAACTGTAACTCAAATTAAACATATAAATACTTGGGCACAAGTACTTTAAGCGGGTACTTCAAGTATAAGTCAACTTGTTAAGTACTTGGTTCCGTGCCACATTTTTTCAAACCATTTTGAATGATGGCAGGTATAATTTCGTTTAATGCCTCAAGCAAAAGTGGTGACCAAACTAGATTTATGTGGTCTCCCATCCACTTAGGTGTCTTTTCCCTCCACGTGCCTACTAGGCAACTAAAAACTTATACATCCATTGGCTACAGCAGATGGGGGGAATTCGGGTAGAGAAACACGGGAATCATCCCGTTTTCAATTCAAAATTTTTCTCACTTGTAGAGTTAAAAGTGATGAGTGACCATCAATAAATAAAATTACGGGCATTCAGAAACAGATGGATTTCCTCTCATAAATGAGTTATACCGTGATCGTCCGGGTCAGCCATCTATGAATTTACTTTACCTTTTCATATCCCTATGTAATTTTTGTACACTCTCTAGGAGGTCAACTTTACACACTGGGAGACTGGTAGATTCAATGATCCATTTAGACGAAACCCCTTTGCTTTATAAAGCAGAGATATCCTCAGAATATTGTGTGTTTTACAACAGCGACAGTTGAGGTTCCTTGATCACACATCGCTTATCGCCTGATCCAATTGTTCTTGGGAGTAATATTGCATTTTTTTTCCACCAATTGCATCCCCCCTACTCTTCTTTTCTGTGATTCATTTTTTGCTTTGGAAGTAAGGAAAATAAATAACCAATACTATTTTCAAAAAGAGTTCCATTCAACCAGAAGAATAAAATTAGGAAAGTTCGGGTATAAGTAGAAGGTATCTCATGTACTGGTAGTGGATATCTCTTGCACTAGTAAAGGCACCTGTTCGCCTCAGGTCTGCAACATTAGATTCATTTTAAAACCGTATCGTAAGATTGTTCTAATATGAATGAATAAGTAGAAGACCAATAGTATGAATAGTATTTAAAAAATAACCTCTTTCGAAAAGGGGAGTTGCGCCAGTAGTGAACAGGGATGTCCGCTACTAGAGCAACCGTCATTTTTGCTGCTCTAGAAGTGGACATGCTTAAAAAGCCCAGTTTACCAACAATAACGGAGTCAAGTGGATGGAAAATCGTCTATTTAGTTACTGAAGTAATTATTCAAACCAATGGTCACAAATATTTGAAGATTATAGGTGTAAGTTGCTTAAAACTTCGTTAGTATTTTGCACAGCGTCCTCCTCAAAATCACTGCACTCACTGACTGGTTGTTTTAATTCCTGGTGATTATTTTTCATTTTAGGCTTAACGTCTTCTTCTGGTTCATCACGTTTGTTTGGCTATTACTTTAGTGAATTCAAAAAAGCTCAAGTGCCCTGCTCAACCTAAATTCTTATTCTACAACTTTGTTTCCAAAGAGTCCGCTACTAGTACTGTGTTCACTATTCGTGCTTTTCCGTTAAAGGATTATATTTGAGGATTAATCTATAAAAAATTGAAATCTCAAAACTTTTGAAGCAAGGGGGTAGTTTTTTGTTGGATTAAGATAGAAATTAGCTCCCTGAATCGAATGAGACCACTAGAATTGTTTTACGGTTCTCTTCCCATCCTTTCACTCACCACATGAAAAACCTCATCTTCGTCTTCGGGTGACGAAAATCGGTCGTCTACGGTCAGGTAGGCAGTCGTGATGGAGACCCGGGCAATGTGAGGTTTGAGTTGGACCAAGTGGCTGGCGGTCGCTCAAGTATTTTCATTTTGATTGCAATTGCAGGGTATCGGAGGCGCAAGGTGTCGAATTTAAAAAACGTACCACAGACTACGTCTAATGTACATAAATAAGTGGTTCCGTAGTAGGTTTATACTGAATTAACTACTCTATATAGAAAGAATAAACCCGTCGGTAATAGTTTGCGGCACTTTTTTCTTTTTTAAACCTATTAATTTATTCCGCACAATCCGTTCGGCCAGCGCTCAAATTTTTGTACTGGTGAAATCTATCAAAATACTACTGTTAATCCCTAATGTGGAACGTGACTGAGCTCCATATTTCCGAGCTGAATCACATGGTGATAGTAGTTTTCCAATTTAACGAGGAGCTCCCGAGATTAACGCAGGAAAAACTCAATCTTTGCAAGAAAATCCTGCTTAAAAATGACATCTTTAATTTCAAATTAAAATTTTCTATGCACATCTAATGAATGAATGACTTGATCAATTTCTCGGGAGCACCTAATACGATACCAGTTATTTGAAGACAATGGTTAGGAAAAGTAAAAAAATCGGAAATTTGGAAGCCAAAAATACCTAGGTTCGACCCTACCGTACATGTTTTACCAATCCCAGTATTACTATTTGAAGTTTCTGTTCAAGTGCCAAATATGCGAAAGTTGATTACTCTCAAAACTCCTCCCGTTTTCTGTAGAGGATTAAAATTCATTTAAACTGGATAAAAACTGGAATTTCATGATTTTGGAAGAGATTCCACTGAAAAAACTTGAATTTTCTACCACACTTATGCACTCCATGGTGTGTAATCATACCTAACCTAACAGAATAGAGGGTGACGTAGTTATTCTTTCAAGCTGGTTATCCCGAGGGACAACGTTGTTTCATTAGCGACCTTTGAACATATTTTAATAAGTAAAAAATCAGCGTATTATACTTACCAACCCTACTAAGTAGGGGCTACCTGCGTCCCCCAGAGCGTGAGAGATGAGGATTTGAAAGGCTTCTGCAGTAGAGCGCCGAGGGGGGATGATGACATACTGCAACATAATAATAATAATGATATTAACATTGTGAAGACAGATGTATGTAAAAATTCGAGCAAAGAGTTATGAATAAATCCCTAGAGTAAGATTGAAAACGTAAACTGCTCGCAGGGCTAATTCACATTAATTTAATTTTCATAAAAACATTTCTCAGGTAATCTCTACGCTTCCCAAACAAAACTCCACAGTTTTCTCACCAAAAATTATAATTATTTAGGAATAGCAAGAATTCAAAATGGGAACATTGGAAAAAAATTTAGTAAATGGCTTTTCAACTTTAACAGAAATGTTGAATAGTAGGCTTATGACACTATTTTGGCAAATCCCTCAAACAACAACGAATCATGGCCAACTCCGGTGAGTATTTGGAAGCATATGCTGAAAATGTCAACATCGAAGTCAATAACGAAACCAATCAATACACTTTACAGTACGTTCGCCTAAATGAGCATCAAACTAACAAGAATTTCAGTAAAGCAGAAAATTAAAAACCCCAGGGCTTCAACAGCCATTTCCACAAATATATCGTTTACATTAACATTTAAGCCACCAAAGCAAACTTTCCTAGAAATTAGTTTAGGTAACAGTAGCAAGTACCCCTTTGTTTCTTAATATCTTCAGTTTAAATTAACAATTGAGTAACGAATCTAAACAAACTTGAAGTAGAAATTACTTTGTTTCTTATTATCTTGAAGAAGCTTTTCAACAAACATATCGTTCAAATTATTACCTAAGGAATAACTTAACAAACTTGTAGTATAAATTAGCTTAGATAATAATGGCAAGTATCTTTGTTTCTTACCATCGTAATATCAACAACGACTGACCAACCCAGGTTCAGAAATATTTGCCCAAAGAACATGATCGAGTACAGCTCCATGCCCAGTTGGGGAGTTATGGCGACGAAAGGAATGAGAAAAAAAACTGCACCTCCAGCAGCTAAGGTGCAAACCCACGCGTCACATCTCACGTCAAAATAGCAACGCATCCGCCTGGAAATGGCAGCTCCAAGGGGGACTCCTATGATTCCAGAGAACATGGCCAAAGCGCCGAACACAAGATCGATTCTAAACATTCGTGAATGATGAGTGTTAGAAGGGTACACAAATTAGAAAATTTTCTGAGGAAAATTCGTAAAACGATGGGAGTCAAGTAAAGGTGAAGAATTGCAAGTCAAATCAAAACAGACAGGAAAAGACAAATCCACAATTAAAAAGGTATATTTCTGAAAACTGAACAAGGAGTAGCGAGCATTGGAACCAGAACAATGGATGAAAATCTGTTTTGTTTACAATAAATTTTAATGGAGACAGAAAAGCAGAAACAACACAGAGGCTTAGGAATTGGAGGAAAGCTGGAAATCACCAAAAGCCCGGACTAAAAACCAAAATGTGCGCAGCTGGCACAGGAACAAGTCGCGATTGCAAACAATGCTAAGAAGTAATCAGCCAATAGAATTGTCTTCTGTAAGGTTAGGCTACATCCTTAGTCTTTTTCGAAACAGTTTGAACCCAAAAAGCACTAGTTTCATCACTGGGGGTGTCAAAGTAATACAAGGGAATATAAGGATATAATAGTCGATATTGTGTTCCAGTAAAACTAGTGTCATGTTCAAATTTAGTTTTGCAATTATTATTGGTTGTTTCAGCTTCAGATTTCAGCTTTTTCGGTAAACCATAATATGCACTATTGAATGCAGTTGCATAATTTCTCAACACCAGTGATTTGATCCGTAATTGTGAAAGAGGATATGGAGGTTCTAGTGAAGTCACAATTTTGACATGCTACATAAGAGTGTAAGTCACAAAAATCATAGTAACGCACCTAGAATCTCTTCAAATCTGGTTAAGCTGACTTCATCACCAGGTCAGGCCACGAGCAACGTTTCTTTCAGTGTTTTTCGAAGATTATTAGAAACCAACCTCGTGCTTAGTAAATATTTGCTTAATCCTATGAGATGGAATAAGTCTTCAGTTTAAAAGTATAACGAATTTCTGTTGGAAAAGTTAAATCGTGTTTTTATATTCGCTCCAGTTCTGCATCAGAGCCAAATAAGGTGGTCGAAGCATACGTAGCAGGGCAGCTGCTGTAAGTGCATACGCACACAAAACCAAATATATAAAGGATTCCGTCCATTAAATCTAGTGAAACATGACTGCCCTTACTCTATTTGAACCAACGTGCAAAATATACCTTCCCCAGGGCTCTGGAATGCAGTGTAGACCATTCAGATGGAGATGAGTACATGCCACAAGGTCATCCAGTATAGCAGAATACAAGGCGGAATTTCGGGGTTTCTCAGTGTCTCAATGAGGTGGCCATCAGCAATTGACCAATCAGGGAGCTAGAAAAAATCAAAACTGGAACACCACCCTGGTGTTCTTTGCTACCTGCTTAGGGCGCCAACATTTCTTACAAAGTGCACACTACGCTGGCTCCCCAGGAAGAGAATGAGTGGGCAGATCGGGTCAATAGCTTGACTGATTGCGTCAGAATCGTGTTTTGAAATTAATCCCCAACCTCTTCATCTCCAACAAGTGAGCAGTGAGGAACCTCTTCTGCTGGCTACATGGTTGTTACAGACATGGAAATTTGGATGGAGGGGATGGATTTGGATTTAAACTTTAAATTGTTTTAGATTTGATTTCGACTATTTCGCGATGGAGTGGGAAAACGAAAAGTGTCTGGTGTTAATTTTGCTATATGAGGGGTAGGTATTGTAGGCTTTTAAATCCTGAACAGGTAAATGAGGCTGATAAAGGAGTCACAAGCCGCTAAAAATAGCAGCGTTATTGCCAACTGAACTGGTGCAGGATCGCTCTCACGGAAGTTGTTGTCGGTTTCGGAAATGATTCCTTCTATTTTGTGTAGTATTAAGGTGAAATCTTCTTGTGATAGGCGACTGAAATTGTTAAACAGCCCACTGTCGTCCTCCTTCAAATTCTTCAGCAATGACGACTCTCACAGACAGAGCCTTTTTGTGCACTTTCCCTTTTTCAAATAGATGAGCTAGAACCACAATTGATGCAGCAGTTACCGCAGCCCTGGATAATAACACAGGTCCCATCTGATCGCAGGAAATGCTCGGGCAGTGTCAACAGTGGTGCTCGTTGTAATCTTGATCGTTGAAAACTGGAAAGTTCTGGATGCTCGACGATGAAAAGAGCGTGGGAGAGAGTACATGAATGATAAATGCCCCATAAACTTGAAAACAACATCGAATTTGACAATTTTATGGCAGGCCAGTCACACGTGCAATAGGATCAATGCAGTTGAGCAAGAGATGGTCATAAGATTATTACAAACGCACAGCTACCTACCTATTCCAGAAAATCGAATTTTCCAAGAGGAAATGGGCGAACTTATAGACAGAGGATGGAATTTTGCCAGCCACCTTCCAAAGTATGATAATACAAAAACATCGCTGTGTAGTATCATACAGAAGGCATAGGGAGCAAAACAGAATAGAGTTGATAGCGAGGATCAGAATATTCCCCCGGAGATCAGGACTTTCAACGACGGTAGCTTTTTTTTCTATTGCGACGTTACGAGAGATTTCGATTTCACGGAGGAATTCCAACTTGAATTGATAACAACGTTAGGCCTCTTCTAAAACTGCGATCGAGGAATCCCAGGGAAGCAAAAGTTCGAACGGCATGCATTGAGTAATATCTTGAACCCGGAAAATGTTTCCAAAACGTCAAAAGGTTGATAAACAGTACAGAACACTCCTGTTGAGCATGTTCCTCTCCTAGCACACTAAATGCTAGTGATTCCTAGGACACATCTCATCCAGAAAACGAATTTGGGGAATTCAACCATTAGGATAAACATACGAAAGTATAAAGATTTCTGACAATTGTGGTCTATTCATGTTTGTACCGTTCACTGTTGACAGTGTCCAGTTGCATAGAGTATGATTGAGAGTGGTTGTAGCGTACCAACCTACGTTTTGAACACCAATAATCAGTAACTTACCAGTAATATATCGGCAACTATCGCCCAATTCAGGTTGAGAGCAACCTCTCCAAAGAAGACGAGGAAGAAGACCACCATGGTGTTGGAGTTGGCGACGCAGAGAGCGATGAATATGAAGGGAGCGCTTATGAAGAGACCGATAGAACATAGGATGGGGTCGATCTTGGGGTACATCGGTCGAAGGCGAGTGGCGAATATTGAACCCAATGGAACTCCGATTACGCCTGACATCATAGCAACCACACCAAACACGAGGGCAATACTGACGGACACAAAACAAAACATTAGTTCCTGCGAAGCATACAGGTTCTCCCACATTTTATGTCAAAAAAGCTTTTTAGCGTGAAACTGTACAAAACATTTAGCAAAATTCTGGCAACTGCACTTCCTTATCTTTACTCGTTACCGAGATAAGATTTTTGAAGACTTTTTCAAGAACAACACGTTTTGGGCCTTAAAACCCAACATTTCTCCACCTGCAAAAGTTTCTTCCAACTGTTGCCTACATTTTCGGATTTAGCGTTACATTTTTACAAGGTTTCATTACTTTTGAATGAACCCCCACCCACACCACAACGTTTTCTGACAGCCGAATCGACAAAACGAGAAAATGAAAACATTGGGATTCAAACAACAGAAATTTACAACCGTTTTCAATATTGAAAATTGAGACTGTCTAAATTTGATGAACACGGACTTGTCTGGTACCTATCTCAGTCGATTTTTCGTCCAAATTTAATAGAAAATTACAACCCACTTCCGTATGTCAGTAAAAACAACAACAAAAAAAAAAAAAAAACAAAAAAAAAAAACAGATTTTTGACCAGTTTTGTCCCATAGCATCTATGCTGGTAATGCGAAGGCCTAGGGTTGGCTAGAACTTGGGACCAACTAGACTTTTTAAGGCCTTTTATAGTCCTTGCGGGCTACGGCAGATGGATATTGCAGATTTGAATCTACGCATCTATAATCATAAAGTGAAAACGTCTGAGGAGGTGTTATAAAAAATGTTTACTGTACGATTAAAAAGGTTTATAATTGACAATATTAAACCAAAACACGCCCATGGACCGTAATTGCAGTTCAAAATTAAACAAACAAAAATAAGTTCCTGAAAACACTAGAAGTGTAACTTAATCAGCTTTCTAGTGGTATGGTCAATTTAGCATTTCCTTATCGATTTAATGGAGCAATTCTAGTGTGAAGACAAAAAAACCTTGGACACGATCTAAAACAGTAAATGAGGAACCTCAGGGATAGAAGCAAAAGTTCGAACTTTATTAATTGGAAACATTATTGAATCCAGAAAATTGTTTCTAAAGTGTGAACTGGTTTATTAACAGTACAAAAAAAGTGTACCTTACATGCAATTACTATCTCCATGATGTTTCACCATAAAGCAGCTGGCACCCACCTACAAGTACATAAGGTACCAAAAGTTTTTTGACAGCTAACATTGCTTTATGAAATCTAAAGAGAATCGCTCGCAAAGTTAATGTTTTGTACTGTTTATCAACCATTTGACGCTTTGGAAAACATTTTCCGGGTTTAAGATATTACCCAATGCATGCCGTTCGAACTTTTGAAGTGGCCTAACGTTTTTATCAATTCAAATTAGAATTACTCCGTGAAATCGATACGGAATCGCCAGTTAACCATACCACTAGAGATCTGGCTAAATGTGAAAATGGCTTGAAACTTCCCAGTACACTTTTTGAAAATGGAGTTAAAATTGTTATGTTCAACAATTGGACTACAGCTAAAGTCGATAGAACATTAACCGAAAATGCAGTCAATAGTTGGAAAGAAGTTGTTTCTAAGTGGATAGATCTAAGTTTTTATAGCACCAAACGTGGTTTTATTGAGAAAACCTACAACAAAATCATAACTCGGAAACGGGTAGAGGTAGGAAAGTGCATTTGGTGGTTTTAACATGGAACATGTTTTTAGCCGGGCCTATCTAGTAAAAAAGCGCTATACAGAAACCGTTATACAGAAAGTGTCACGAAATTGTTCTGATAGTTTTCACGTACCTACAACCGAGCTGTTTCTAGGGAAATGAAAGTTGTTCAGTTTTCGACGGACGAAAATCGTTCTCCATTCGTTGGAAAGCTCTCGATTTATCACGCAGGCCTTGCGTACTTGTTGTTGGTATTTATGTCGTGATTTAATTTTATGTATGTTATTATATAGATGTAGTAAACAATGCCGCTTGTTTTCTTATTGTCACTTGGTTGTCATGTTGGTTAGAGTAGACGCTCACCGGAATAGAAAAATTACAAAAATCATCACTTCGACATAAACAATAAAAATTTTTTTCTTCGAACAGTTCATTGTTTTTTACAGACAACATAAAGAGAAAGAGGAACAAGTTGAAGCTAAAAACATGTTCCATGTATTGTGATGTTAGCCACTAAGGCTCAAAGCAGGTACGAGGCGCGGAGCGCCGAGTTTTACTTCATTTTCAGTCTAGCTTTACCCAAAAATCATTTCCTACTTTAAGTACCATTTCCTACAACCTGTATAAATATAAATATGGGAGCATTTACATATACAACAGAACTCTGAACCCACCAGAAATTAGGATATAGAATCATGCGAGGCTTAAAACACTCAGCGGGTTTTGGTAGAAAGCTATACATGCAGAATCCACAGGAGGTTTTTAATACCGTTCAGTTACTACCAATATAATTTATAACAACGAATATATTTTCACACAAACGCCACATGAAATAACAACGTTATCCTGACATTTTTCAGAGCGATTGTTTGCTTAATGCCTGATTTCGCGGGGAGCTCTGGAGGTTCGCATCTTATCTGTATCTTGTTAGCCATCACCTAGCTACCACCATCACCTTATCTTTTCCCAGCTGTTTTCCTACTCTCATTTTTCCGAACCTACCTCATAGGTGTATAATAATTATTATTCAAAAAATAATAAACACAAAAAAGAGACGCTGTTTTACTCTTAGACCATCCAAGTAGTCTACTAATACTACTAGTAGATAATATAAGGTTTTACCCGGCACTCAGGCTAGTTTTCTAATTTTGCACTTCAACTACCAGCACTCCCCGAGGAGGTTGGAGTAGTAGCGCTGTTTCGGAAATTAACGTCTAGTAATTGCCTGTGATTACACAAATCATGTTGGATGTTTCCTTCAGACTGTGCCTGATATCACGATTGGAACTGAGATCCAACCGTTCGATTAAAACAATTTCGGGTAGCGGGGAGCGCTGGTAGTTGAAGCGCGAAATTTGAAAACTAGCCAGAGTGCCGGGTAAAACTTAGATCATCTACTAGTAGTATTAGTAGACTACTTAGATGGTCTAAGGGTAAAACATCGTCCCTTTTTTGTGTTTATTATTCTTTGAATAATAATTATTATACACCTTTGAGGTAGGTTCAGAAAAATGAGAGTAGGAAAACAGCAGGGAAAATGATTAGCACTGTACTTAATAACGAACCAGCTACTTGTCCTACGCAAGCTCTTGTGCTACTAAAGCCGCGTTTACACCGGAGTTGGCAACCAATGATTGCCGACCTTTATCGGCAATTTTGAGTTGCACGCATTAAAACAACTGCAACTCGCATTGCCGACCGTAGTTGCAGGCCGATTTTGCGAGTTGGCAACCGAAATTTGGTTTTCCGACCGGAGTCGGTAAAGATCAAAGGCGGTTGCCAACCCCGGTCGGCAATGCGATTAGGTTCGCTAAAGCCGCGTTTACACCGGAGTTGGCAACACAAAAATACTTTAAACAAATAACTGAGACTAGTATAAGAGTCGCCACTCGCCAAAAAGCGCAATGTAATAGCCAATCTTTCTCGCACTGGAATTGCTTTCCTGTAGTTAGTATCCTGTTTACTAATTATGTGTCCAATACCAACAATTAAACTTTCAAAATCGTCACTCGACATTCTTAAAAAGTTTTTTATACTGCCATCGCATCTCAATTCTCCCGTCAAAGGATCTGTATCGTCTCTATTCAAATCATTTAAAAGATCGCTGCCGCTATACTTTGCTCTTGCCTGCAATGTCGAACCCAGTATCTTCTCGGTCTTTTACATTTTGATAAAATAACACACGCTGCCGCAGCAAGAACAACCTCTCCAGCACTCGACATTCTACATACTGTCTGATTTTTTTGTTGCACGTTGCAGGTTGCAGACATAAAAACAAACTATGTGCCCAGGTTGCAAACTTCCATCGGCAACTAGCGTCTGCAATCGAAGTTGGCAATTTTTTGTTGCCAACTCCGGTGTAAACGCGGCTTAAGAGAACACACTTGGTAGGCTCAAGTAGAAACATTAGGTATGAGAACGAACTATTTATTCAGATTGAAACTGTACATTTGATAGAACGTTAACTTGTACTTTTAATCAAGTTTAGAGCCTTCCAACTAACAACTTTAGTTCGCGTTTATGAATGGATGTACGGGAATTTTTTCGAATACGGGTTTTGATATAAACGGACAACACCACAATTGGAACAATAAAAGCGAAAAAGGAGAACTATCCAACCAGCAAAAAGGCGGGGCCTTAGTACTGATTCCACCAAGAACAATCAACTCAAACGAGTTAGTACGCGCCTATTCCTTCAAAGTGCATAATTATTATTTTATAATTTGAAATTATTTAATTTCAGTCGATCGATGTTCTATTAGGTCTTTAGAAAATGTTATTGAAGGAGAATCATCATGGAGTGGAGATGGAGGCACGGAACAGCGATCACGGAGCGAGGCACCCACAGAGCGTCATAGAAACAACCATAGATGTCGTTCAATCAGTTCTTCTTTCAGCCTGCGGCTGAACAGAAAAGATAAGGTGATGGTGGTAGTTAGGTGATGGCTAACAAGATTCAGATAAGATGCGAACCTCCAGCACTCCCCGTGGAGGTTGTTGTAGTAGCGCTGTACCGGAAATTAACGTCTTGTCAGGCGATCGAAATCGACACTAAGGACAAGAACCCTAGAAGTGCAAAATTGATTAGACAAGACCCAACTGCGCTAGTAATAACTGATATTTTAAAATTCCACCATTTAACGGAATCCTTTACCAACTTCTTACCAATAGTCGTGTTAACACTTACTTCGTATCCTCAGAAGTGTCCGATTTTCGAATAAGTTGCAAACCTTTGGCAATGAAATTCGGGCCCCACCACGCTAAGGCGCCCGTGACGAAAGAAACGCAGGTGAAACCGAAAGTCGAGAGCATAAAACTCTTGCTGCAATAGAACACATAAATTATTAATTATTTTAAATGTATGTGAATGCATTACACGAAATCCAGCGTAATACATGCAATAATAACCGTAAGATGTTTTAATAGGACTAACCCTTGAAGATGCGTAGGTCCGGGATCGCATGAATGGCTCCAACAGTTAATTTCTACGCTATTCATTGTAAGAACCTGAACTTTGGTATGTAGACCCTAACTACATTAAATAAAACTAGTAAGGTACCGTTAAGGTTCATAACTTAACGTTTTGGACCCTGATGAGACCGTGGAGGCAAAATTTCTTAGTTAATAAATTATAATAAAAGGAAGAGCCATTTTGATCCCTTTCCTAGAAAATCAACAAAACTTATTTCAATGCTATAAACATGCTCTTAAAGATAATTTGTATGGTATGAACTGTATGAATCTATAATTTGGTAAGTAACCTCCCTATTAGTTATACTTGAAGATTCATAGTTCCAGATTCACCTGAGTTGCACCTAAAGGTAATTTCTATGCAATATATCCTATGAAGGTGGAATTTGGTGCGTAACCACCTGAGGACTTACACTTGAAGGTGCCTTGGTCCGCGATCAGCTTAATTGCTTCTTAAGTTTGGTTTGTACCCTCCTGAGTGAAATTTCAGCGTCTTACGATAAATATCATATGAATTAATTGTAGGAGCGACTCAGCTGATTTTGAATCAATGCATCTTCAAGTTATGTCCTAAGGTGAGTACGAACCAATTTTCAGCTTAATACGATAAATTGCATATAAATTAGCTTTACAATTAGCAAGCAACACAGCTTGCTCCCAGCCTGAAATTTGGTTTCCTCCTTAAAACATATACTTGCAGATGCGCAAGTACGGAATCAATCGAGTTGCTCCTAAATCTAATTTCTATGATATTTATCATACGAAGCTGAAAATTGGTTCGTACCCTAGTAGGACGTAATCTTGAAGGTGCATAGGGTGCGGATCAGATAATTTGCTCCTGAAGCTTCCATACGTCAACCATTTATCTTCCTTCGTGCATTTCTACTATTAATTTTCATTCATCTCGAAGTATCCGCGATCAATCGTTTTTCCCATTCGCGGAGAAAATAAATAGTCTTACAACCCTTCGCTCTAAAATTTTTCCAACTGTTGGTTTTTACCTAGGACCCCAAGACCCGAGAGATTGTTGAATGCAAAGCAGAGTCGAACTTACTTTGTAGCTAGAGATTTGATATCATCCCTGTAAGAAGTAGCGTGAATGTCGGATTTTCCTTCAGCTTCGCCTCTTATGGGGTCGACTAGGACGAAGATGATGAGGATGACAGCCACTGCGCCGAGGAGAGGAGTCACGCGAAGCCCCCACCTCCAGTTGTTTCCCAATGCAGATGCTGTGCTGCCCACAATATATCCCATACCGCTGCAAATAGTAACCAACTAATTAGGTTTTTACGAGTCGATTTCAAAACATGGGAAACTGAACAGTTACAGGTATTTCCTGTGAATTTGAGCCTTCTTTTAGTAAACCGAAACTCATTTCAACAAAAACAAATGTAAAAAAAGGTTTAAAAAAAAAATAAATAAAAAAGGGTTATAATTATTTGTTAGGTAGGAGGTTTGATGACTACCAACAAGAACCAGAACAAGCACTCAATTACCCACCAGTTTTGTTAATATAGAATGACTAAATTCTGATTCTCAGATTTTTTGACATCACATCACCTGTCCCCTAGGAAGCATATGCGTCACGAAAAACTGTAACAATTATCGTCACTCAGTTTTCATGAGTACTGTATTAGCTATAATAGCCAACTTAAAAAGTTGATGGAATTTGAATGGTAGCTTCTGTGAGGAGTCTGCAATCTGATGCGGGCGCTCCTGATCATTTGAGTGAGCAGAAAGGCGATTTTCAGTCGTAATCAGGGGTGTCATGGTGGCG
This sequence comes from Creontiades dilutus, assembly GCA_031894815.1. Classification (NCBI taxonomy): domain Eukaryota; kingdom Metazoa; phylum Arthropoda; class Insecta; order Hemiptera; family Miridae; genus Creontiades; species Creontiades dilutus. The sequence continues at coordinate 721,363 of JAVIWC010007553.1, read as the reverse complement.
GAACGCCGTTCCGGTACTGGTTTTGGACAAAAGTATTAATTGAAAAAATGTCAAAACAATTAAATTGTATATAAAATATATTTTTCGTTCAGACAAAACAATGTTGTAAAAAATTACTAAAAAGAATGTTGTGAATGATAATAAAAATGTTGGTAGGCCTAATGTCACATTGTTGATAACACATTGGTGAAAAGGCCTTTTAATATACGTACATATAAGCGGAAAAAAGGTATTCCCAATATATAGACTTTTGAAAAATATTTGTAAATCATTAATATTTATTGTTTAACAGCATTATAAGTGTTTGTCATAGTTACCTTTGATTTTTTCAAATCCTAACTTAAAATACATTATAAATTTATTCGGTGGACTGTATTATTTCTGCAAGATGCTATTTCAATATATACGTTTCAGCAGACAGCATTAAAATAACCTGAAAAAACGCTAAATTGGGCAATTCCAGATCATAGCATGAACAATACTGAATTGCCCTACACTTCAGTTTTGGACTAGGTGCACCGTTACGCCACTGTAAAAATTGCGATGACACCACTGGTCGTGATCAACCTAGAAAGCTGAAATTTGTTCATCGTAACATTTTAAAAGATATGGAATGGCCCATGGAGCCATACGAGTTGATAAGGACATGGAATGGGCTTTTCCGTCAATTTTAAATCAATTGAACATTAACAATTTCAATGCTGATGATGCAACCGCAACGTCCAGAAGGGTTCTAAAATCTATATTTTTCTCTAACTTGTTAAGTACCTTTAATTTACTAATTCCAGAAACACATTTAAATAAAAGGTTCTCAAAAGAAAAGTATGGATGTCAAACTCCATACTGAAAAATTAGAGGTGGCAGACAATTGGGAGAGGTGGGAAAAAGAGGATTCACTTCTGCTGAAGCACAGCAAAGGCATGAGCCATTGAGGTCAAGGTTATAGAACCAAGAAAGCCTGACGACACCACTGCTGATGCTGAAGTTCAGAGGAAGTGTGAAATAAATCTGACGAAGTACAATGAAATTGACACATTTGCTCATACGATCTTGATTAAGAAATTGAACAAAACTTATGCAGAGCTGACTACTACTTGTACACCAAGGCGAGATTTGTTGAGCTGACATCACATCTTTCTACGAACACAGTTCGGAACAGAGGCTCGATAGATTGCAACTACTCCAAGGAACCCGCTGAAAATATAGCCAATCGGGTATCTCGGCTACATAGGATATTCATGAGAGTTAATGAAGACCGCTCTTGTCTCTGGACATACCGTTAACGTTTATTTTAGAACTATAGCTACTTTTACCTATTTGATATTTGCTGGCTCCAATCGATTCAGCGACCCAAAAAACATGGAATTAATGATTTAAAGATCTTTGACGAGCATAATTCTGGGCCTACTCAACCAGTTACTTGAAACTACTTGTTCTACTTGTACAAATACTTGAAACTAAACGTCGAGAAACTGAGTAAACATCAATTCATTCATTTATTTGTCGAAACCAAAGAAGGGCAATTGTCAAATACGTGAATTCTAATATGTCACATTATATTCTGTTTTTATCTTGGACCAAGAAGAAATGCAAATAAAAAAAAGAATAATCTAAGCAACGATTTAAAAAAAATGAATTAATCAAATTAAACACAAACAATAATTTAAAAAAGAATCAACATGAAAATGGAATTTGAAAAAATAAATGAAAGAATAAAATAAAATTACATTAAATTAAAAATAATTCCCCTAATGGATCTTCAGATGATTTATTTCCACTGAGTACTATGATATTTCAAGTCCAGTTCACACTATTATCGTTATTATGACAACAGCATTACATACAATCCAGTTACTTGCAAATAGAATGTGTAACCTCCTTGTGGACAATGTCGATCGCGTGACTGCTATTTAGATAAACCCGGGAATAGCTTGGCAATTCACACCGATGTTTGTGAGTAAATACTCATACTATGGGCAGTATCTCCTTCCTTTACATTGAGTAGGCTACCACCAAGGTAGAAAATGACATCTCACAAGCCTATTTCAGTAAAAACCCAGAAAACCCCCGTTTGTTGCATTTTTGAGCAGTTTTTGGTCCATTTATGCATTTATGCTTGTGAAGCGGTCGAGCTGGCTAGAGGTTAGGACCACTGGAGTCCATGTGCAAAATAACGAATTTTTACAACACTTCTAAGTCCTTTTATCGTCCGCATGGCGGAAGGGCCATGAATTTACATGATAAACAAAAGTATGAAACAAGCCAAAAATAAAACCACTCAAAAACCATGATCAGTTGATTTAGCGATCCTTCAATGCTTCTGAGGTGTGTGCCAATATCGATATCTATACGGCAACATGATACGCGATTGTGTGTGCGAATAATTATTGATAATATTGTTGTTCCAAACAGGAGCTGAATACTATAATTCAACCACTTGACTCGTCTTCCCATTATCGCCCGATGGCAGGGTGGAGTGCTCTGTCAATAGAAGATAAGGACTACATCAAGCTACCTTGTGGCAACATTAGTTCGCCAGTTTTAACAATACGAAGAAAATCATTCAAGGCAGTGATGCATGGCAGTTGCTATTCAGCAAGGTCCGTCGAGTTTTGTGAAAAGTTTCAAAAGGCCCATAAATTTCGGCGAAGAACCAAACCCAATCACAGTTCTAATACAAAATTCCTCAAAAATACTGATTTCGAGGCCTCAATTCGTTTTTAGTCCCCCTGAAACAAAGCTTCATTAAAAGGGGGACGCCTATTGGAATCGTTCCGAGAGGGTGTGGGACAATCCACGCATGAGAAAAAAGTAAATAAATACAAATTCAAATCCTTCATGGACCCCACTTCCACGTCCACTTGGGTTGGTCTTGACTTCAGATAAATTCTATAGAGAAAACACTGCTCAAAAAAGTGTTTTTTCAAAGTTTTTACTGACATAGACTAGTAGGGTGTCATTTCCAAGTAATTTTGAACTCCGATTCGGTGGAGATGTATCATATTCTGATGCTTTTCACATCTTATCGGTCCGAACCGGAGCTGGGATACTCAAGTAAATTGGTACTTGAAGAGCTTTCTTCAAATACTTGAACAAATCTACTAATATTGTACAGCTGTCGAAGAAACCAGAAATCAGAATGAAGAAGTACACGCTGCACAAGTACCATACAAACTGGTATTTCTGCTTGGATGATACAAGTACAATACAAATACTAGTGAAATTTAAGGTCTAATCCAAAAGTAAGGTGTTCCTACTTTTAACAAAATTCGAGTTTTTTTCCTTTATAAGAAATTCTGTTAGCACAGCAGAAATGATTGTGAGACAAAAGTTCCAATAACTTATAAGGATTTTCCAGCAAAATTTGGCATTAAAGAATTAATATGAAATTGATTTATTCGTACAATGTTAACTATATGAACAGTTAAGTTCATATTGGTAAAAATTACGAACGAGTAGTAATTGCCCCGCAAGATCAGTAAAACTATAATAGTAGCGCCCTATTTGCCCCAGTACAAAGTAAGTAGAAGATGAATGTTAGATATTCTTTTATATCAAAAGTAAGTCATTTTGCCACTGTTGGTTGATTATTCCTGCCTTTCAAGGCCGCCGATGTGAAATCATCAGTTTTTCAAGTGAAAGAGCAATTCCTAGCGAACATTTTGCACTTCTCTTTAAAAATCAAGTCAATCCAAAAATGGCGACCAGTTACAACAAGGGACAGGTTGAGCCATAAATGGGGACGGATCCAAAGAGTGTACCTAGGCATAACCGATCGTATTATCAACTATTTTCCCGGACGATAACATAAATATAACATGAGGATTATTGAGAAGCGCTGTGCGGTTTGTGGTTTAGAAAACTATAAAATGAAGACTATCTTAAAACTGTAGTAATTATGTCATTTCTTATTCGGTCCCTAACCGTAATATGACCCGCCCACATTTGACTGCCCGACCTCGGCTCCCTGCCGAACTAAGCACTATATGCCTAGTGTACAGCGCTTGCACCCATTAATTACAGGCATTGACATCCCAGCCTGTTGTGACTATAGATGTAAATACCTCGATCGTAATCGATGTAAATAGGTATACATCGATGGTTGTGACGACCTAATGTTAGAAAACGCTGTTTTGCCAGCACAGGGCAATGGCAGATCACGTGCCTAAAGAGCTCCGTTACTATACTCCGTTTTCTTCCTAGGCAGAGCAGCTCGTTAGCTCTCTTCCTGGAAAAGTCAGAAGAGGTAGGGGGGGAGGGGGTGCTTAAAGGTTGGCGCAAACATTTACATTTGTATAATCTCTCATTATAAATTCCACAATCGAGATAGAATGTGCAAAATTAGGCTGCAAGTACTTCATGACTACCGGAAACAGGGAAAATTCCTAACAATGCGAAATTCCACGGATACTAGAAGAGACTGTAGGGATCACGAGAAAAGTGAAACTGACCGCGAGTCGAGTGATGACGTAGTCGGTGACCAACCTTCCACTCACCATGCATCGCCCAGGCTTTGTGCCCATCTATCTTCGAACTTCTATATAACTTCTATAGTTACTCTACCGATTTAGGCGACCTACCCAAGGTGAATATCTCCACTCAGAGTGGATTCTGCAACTTGATTTAGTACTGAAAGTGTTCTGAAGAGTGTTTGTGGGCCATGTTCAGGCAGTGGCGTAACAGTTTTTTTCGGGCCCCCCCGCAAACTTTATCTTTGCCCCCCCCCCCCCCCACTCTTATTATTAGTATAGTGAACCATGACCTAACTAAACCCAAAAATCAACTAAATCAGCCTCGCAACTAGACAATAGATTTAGATTACGATTTAAAAAACAAACACATCCATTTGCCAAACTGTGAACTGTGAAGTTGACTCAATGCTCGAGGCCATAAAGCGATAAACCAGAAATATTCGGATAACAAATTAACGACGAACACCTAACTGCGATGATTATCCTCATCTCTGCTCACATGACCGAATTCTCTTGAAATGTCGATCTAAATTGTTTTGAAATTTGTGAACTTTGTGTGCCCAGAAATAGTCGATTGTTAACTAGGTATCAATTGACAAAAATTTATTTTCTAAATAATAAGAATAGCTGACTAAATATTCCAATTGTTTTGGTCTACGCAAAGACATACGCAGTGTACGAAAATACGAAGTACGGTTGCATGAATAACATTCATCACGAATAATTCGTTTGATTGTTTAAATTATTTAAACAATAAAATTCGTCATGATTTTACCAGCTCTCGCATTTCGTGCGAGATCGCCGGTTCCCGCTCTTCATTTCCCGCATTTTCCCTCCTCGCTCCCCCCCGCATTGCGGGCCCTCTGTTACACCACTGTGTTTAGGGAAGGGAGTGCGAAAAGATTCTGGCAGAAAAAAGCGAACTTTGCGAAATGTTACGACGCAAGAGGGGCATTATTGAATGAATGAAATATTTATAATCAAATATGTATGTTTTATATTGAAACAATAAGCGATTTCAAAAATTAATTGACAAGAATAAAGACGAGAACATAATTGACATAAGACAAGAGACATAGGTAATTGGCAAGAATTAATTCATCAATACTTTAAAAATCTTCTAATAGAAAATTTTAACCTTGAAAAGGTTTTTGCGATGGGACCCCTGCCGAAAAACTACAGGAAAAAGTGAGATAAAAGTAGCGCGTATTTTTATAATGATTTTTACATACAACCGATCGTTGCTAAGGAAATTTATTTACGCCATTTTTCATCGCACAAAAATTGTTCACCACTTTTTGGAAAGATGTGAATTTATTTGACACCAGACCACATCCCACGCTGCCAATTTCCCCCTCCTTACATCCCGGAGAACCATTGGTTACGAGTTCGTTTTGTTGACAAAACGTTCTTATTGGAGTGAGTTCTGGCTTATTTACCTATGATTTTCAGTTACAACCGATCGTGGCTAAGGTACACTTTTTATTCTCTCCTGAAAATTTGTTGCTCAGGCACTTAGGTCTCGCCGAGTTTTTTTTATTTTTTTCTCCTTCTGCGGCTCTGATTATTATCGAATCATTTTTTGCCTTGGTTTTTTTTCTCAGCCCGGCGTGAATTTAGAGATTTTATTCTAATAAACGTGCGTGTTCGGACGTACCTAGCATGTAACAACGAAGTCGTCGACGTCAGAATATTGAAGCTTAATGGAATCAATGAGCTTCCTGAACACTCCTGGTTCTTGGTTAATGTAGTCACCATGAAATTTAAAGAACTGTTCTCCCATTTTTAGAATGATGGTAAAACACTCTTTTGATGGTTTCATCAGCCATCCTCTTGAAACTGTTTGCAGCCAATTGTTGTCAGCCACTGATGGAGCATCTTCGGTAGCATTTCCATATAGTTGGGCTTTGTTCGGAATTTTTTCTTCACACGATTTGCTTTGCGATGGAATCTGATTCAAATTCATCGGCGTTCTCAAGAGCGATAACTTCGTCGCTGTGTTGTTCTGTGGAGGTGGAAGTGGAAACCTGCGTGGATGCTAAAACGTCGTCAGAAAAGACGTCAGCTGAAAGCGTCTGAGTATCTTTTCCGAACACACAGTTTTCAAGGTTGATCACATGACTTGCGTTTCCACCCACTGACCCCTACCGACTCTTCTAGTATCCGTGCGAAATTCCTTTCTGTAAAACTACGGAAAATCAAAAAGGAAAAACAGAACCTAGGCATAACAGCTGCTACAATCGATTTTTCGAAGATTGTACATGTACGTTGTACTTGTAAGACTTACTAACTTTGAACTATGTGAGTACATTTACACCACCTCTGATCCGAACTCTGGTGATGAGTATAACATTAATAACAGCGGACATTTGAGGTGTCCCACTCAAGTCCTGACTGTAAAGTGCCGGTGGACTCGTTTTAAAGAAAATCTCCTCTCACCTTCCGACGGGGATAGCAAAGTAGAACAGCGCGAGCATTTTTGAGCGATTGTCCGCCACAAATATGTCACTGATGATTGTTGGTGCGATGGTCGAGTAACTCGCTTCGCCGATCCCCACCAAAGATCTGAACAGCAGAAAAGTGTAGTAATTCTGGAATAAGAGAAAAATAACTGTAATTCAACCATGAACTAGGTCATTAAAAAATTTAAGATCAACCTTACGTTGAAAACAGTATGTTGAAAACCTACATAAATTTCATAAAAATGCAAAGAAAGATTGTTTTTTAAAAATTATAATCGATTATTAACGATTTTTGTATGCACTAAGTGCTTAAATTTCAACACAATTTAACAGAATGTATTTTCTTTCAAAATAATCCCAGAAAAGATATACAGGGTGTCCCAGGATGATCTAGCAGTAGTCTGGTGAAAAATGTGCCGTGGCTTCCCAGAAGTCGCTTGATGAATGTCCCGAAACCTTTTTCGACCCTCCACCACTATATCAAGAGGTATTTTCTCTGTTTCCTGCTAACAGTTTCTTTGAGGTCGCAACAGGTATAGCAACTCAGCATGCCCGGTGGACACAGCAATAGTTCCACCACTCTATTAGTTATTCCTCCGATTTATCCTGTAGCAGGCCACAGGCCGAACTAAATATGAAAAAATAAGTACGATTGTCCACGGTACCTATCAATTTCATCTTATTCGGAATATTAAGCGTGAGTCAACACGTTGGTAACTAATATTGGCTGGTGAGGAATATTTCTGTGTATCGAGGGTGTGGCAATTGCTCTTTCTGTTGCCTCAGGGTAAATTGCTTCCTGAGGCTTTTCATTTCCAGGCCGGTCAAACAGAGAGATTTCATGAAGCTGGGTTTAGGGCTTCTCTTTGATATCCGAAGCGTTTTGTTACTTTTCTGATGAATATTTTGGTTTCTTACTTCTGATCATTCTTTAAGTACATGTAAAGATTGAGTAATGAAGATGTTAATCGATTTTCAGCTTGGTTAACCTCATATACTTATTATATATTCTACCATCGTAGTTGGGATTCAAGATGGATTTTACACTTTCATTTAATTCTTTTTGTGATTTTACAATCTGCTCATAATTTAAATCACCCATATTAGGTAAACTGTACAACAAATTTGGAATCAATAATGTTTGGTACAATATTCTTTTTACGTCTTTCAAGTATTTAATTTAAATAATCGTTAAAACAAATAATAATGAGGGAGATCGTTGGCTTCTATGAATGTTAAATCACGTTTTATGTTTGCTGAGGTTTGGGTTTCCTAGACCTATTTTTATAGGTCTTTTTGTTGATTCTATAAAACCCCAAGAATTATCTTTTTTTGAGGACAGCCTGCAGAATGACCACTGTTGAGATAAGAGCTGAAATAAGTTGTACAACTTTGAAAACGCCTTAAATTATTCGTCGATTTTTTTCCCCAGCTCAGTCACTGTAATCCTTCAAATATCGTCGTGAATAATTCATTAATTATTAATGAAAATCCTGGTTTTGAGTTTGTTTTTGGGAGTAAGTTTGCGTTAGATGTTACTTTCACAAAAACGACGCAAGGCCTGCTGTTAACCGAACACCGGAGGGGGGGGGGGGGGGGGTCTCCGTATTATCTTAGAAAATGTTATCAAATTCGGATGGAAATGGTGGAACATCAGCTTATGGCTAGGAACTGCGATGCTCAGAGAAGCAGAGAATTAGAGATCTATCAGAGTTGGTCAGAAAGGTACGAGGTAAGCGAGAAAATACGCAAAGCACTAGTAAACATTTTGATTTGGAGAGTTAACCTATCGAATGTTAATGTTGTACTCTCAAAGTTAACATTCTGCACCTTATTGAATTTAAATAAGTGCGCCTTCAGTGGTAGCCCATAAAATGACTGGTGGGGAAATAATTGTTCTTTTGTTTTTTATTTAATGTTTTTATTGGTGGAACTAATTTGTGTTGATTCGCGGTACGGCAGATGCTTCGTGAAAGTGACACATATGTCACAACCAATTCATCTTTCTCCCCTCGCTCTTTTAAAGCATTACCCCCCAGTAGTCTTAACACCTTCCGTCTAAGCGAAAAACCGTATTACACAACAACAAAAGCTCGATTCAGCGGGGGGTCCGTTCTTCCCCCTTCTAACCAATCCAGACGTGACAAACACAGGCAGAAAGACGGAAATGACATTGTGCAGGGATCCCCCTGAACCTTGGGCCTCTGTCAGAAGAACTGGCTCCCTTCAGGGGGTTGGACACAGACCTGGGAACGCAACTTGGAGCGAACTTGAAGGACAAAACCTAATTATCGTGTCAATCCCAACTTCCTCGAAACGCGCGCCGGGTTGTTTGCTCGAGGGTGGAGCATCCTGGATCAGGCAACAGGTTTGAGCGAGGCGCGAATAGTCTATTCAAACGGAGACAACTTCGACGTTGAAGTCACTTACATGCGTGATCTTGAGGACCATGACAATTCTCTTCCATAACTTAGAAACATTATTCCACCAGATTATAGATCAATATATCATTAAATTATATATTTATCATTTTGTGGTGCTTATTGTTGAATGGATCTTGCCAGTAAAAGTTCATTCGTCAATGCACGGTTGTGATTCTTCAATGAAAATCAGGAGTAAATTAAAATCAAGGCGAGCAAGGCGATTACGACGAGCTCTTCTGATGTGACAAGTATTTGATTTCACACAGCAACGATTCATCTTGAAAGTGGCGATATCACAATGATACTAAGGTACCTAATCTTGCTTTGAGTCACCCCAGATTATTATGCTGGAGAACCAAGTTCTATCCTGTTGGATAAGAATGTTTGATGGGCAGATTTTTACTGCTACCAGTATGTGTTTTCGTCAATCCTAAATTTACATCTGATGCCGATGAATATGTCTGAGACTCTTCTAAGTTCTTTCAAAGTTGTAATTCGATTTCCTGCTGTTACGTGAGCTTGATTACAAATGAATTCCTATGGATACTATTTATCAATGTTGGCCACCACCGACAGAACGGATTTCACACTGTTTTCTTTAACGTTTCCGCAAGCCTTGGTTACCTCGAACTGCAAATCCCTTAAAACAGACTAATTTGAGGGTGATTATATTCCTGATTTTATAAACGTCATGGATGGGCTAAACGGTTATTTTCCAATAACTAATCATGCTGTTATCACGATTATATTCCTGATTTTATAAACGTCATGGATGGGCTAAACGGTTATTTTCCAATAACTAATCATGCTGTTATCACGATCCAACAGTAATCGGTTATAATAACCGGTTATTTCAGTAACACGTAACTCAGTCGCATCAACACTTGAATGTTGAGAATTATACAGGGTGGTACATTTCGTGACGGTCACAGGCCAGGAGAAGATTCTACCGAAATTTTCTGATCGAAAATGCCTCATAGCAATTTTTTTTACTCCCTTGGAAATGCGGTTTTTTCTAATTTTAAGATTTTTCTCGTTTTTTCGACCTTACCGCATCAAAACATCCATATCTCCCAAGTTTTGATTGCGATTTCAAATCTGAACCCACTATTGGAAAGAGCGTGGTATTTCCTATCGCCCTAATGGGGAATCATCTTTTTTGAGCTGCCGAAACGGGTGTAAAAAATCAGCTTGAAAAAGACAAGTTGTCAAATCGTGGACATCTCGACTTTCATCAAACGCTAATGAGTCCCTGTAATAAGGCATGTGAATTTTAGCCTGTAGTGGGCCAAAATCTAGGCTTTCCAGCGATATAACCAGATTTGAAATTCCGTGTAGTTTTCTGGGAGAAAATTGCTTTTCAAGTAAGAAAAACGTCGTTTTTGACTGGAAACCGGAGTATCCTAGTAAAAAAAAAACTCTAGTGTTTGTTTTGATCGCAGTAACCTAGTGATGTAGTGAACGTGGATGCAAATGTTGGCACCATAATTCGGGCCATACATCGGGAATGGTTTGAGCTACGGACCTAGGGAAGGGCTCATTCGATTCCTCGAGGAGTGTTCTTCAAAAAGAGATTCCTCGTGGAAATTCCTTTAAAAAAAAGTCCAAATTTAGGCCGCCTTGACTTTTTTTGAGGTTTTTTGGGATTTTACAAAACTTTGACAACCCTCAAAGGGCACTTTGAATTAAGTGAGAGAGTTGTCGGACCAATATTGATTTTTCCTGAAAATTTCAGATTTTTTGCTCCAGCCGTTTGGGAGAAATCGAGCGTACGGCGTACGGACGGAACAATTTTTATTGCAGATTCGGATTCTACACCCTTAAACCATGAAATTTTCAGGGGGGTTAGAATTTTTTTTCAAGAGCGATTACAATGGTTTATTATTGAATAATAAACCAAAAACGCAAATGTTGGCAGCATAAATCGGACCGTACATCGGGAATGATTTGAGCTACAGACCTGGGAGAGGCTCATTCGATTCCTCATGGAAAGTTCTTCAAAAAGAGTCCAAATTTAGGCCGCTTCGACTTTTTTTGAGGTTTTTAGGGATTTCACAAAACTTTGACAACTCTTGAAGGGCACTTTAAATTAAGTGAGAGGGCTAGAGCATTGGGGCGTTGTCGGACCAACATGGATTTTTTCTGAAAATTTCAGATTTTTTGCTCCAGCCGTTTGGGAGAAATCGTGCGTACGGCGTACGTCGGACGTACGGAAAAATTTGTATTGCACATTTGGATTCTACACCCTTTGAAACGTAAACTATAAAATTTTCAGGGGGGGGGGGGGGGGGGGTTAGATTTTTTTTTTTTTTTTTTTTTTTTTTTTTTCAAGAGCGATTACAATGGTTTATTATTGAATAATAAACCAAAATTGTAAAATATATTGCGAGTAAGATTTTCATCGAAGATACCCGGAATAGTAATTGTTGTTTATTTTGTTCTTTAAGAGGCACACAATTTCGTCTTTGTTCATATTCAAAAAGGAATACACTTATTAAATTCACATCCATGTTGGTATCCTTCCTTTGTTCATATTTTCGAATTTATGAATATGCTCATTTCTCATTTAAGGTGTCATTTGAGCCAAACGTAGTACAAGAAAAACCCAGAGTTTTAAGAAACAACACAGGCTATATTCTCAAAATCATACTACTTTTTTTCTCTAAAAACTCGTATTATTTTGTTGGCATGGGTAACCAGAATTCCGTTGTGAGTTGATGGCCCTGATTGTGAAAATCGGGTTTTTATTTTTCTCCAGCCATTTCTGGGGTCATCACAAGAAATCTCCAAAGTTTTATTGAAAACTCTCGATTGCTCGGCCATCACGTGTCTAATGGCGATCAGTTATCGACTGTGATCCCCAGTCCTCTCCTCTCCTCCTTGTATCTGCGGTCGTGGGATTCTGCCCACGTTTCGTTGTAATCTTCTTGTGTCGCCTTCACTGACCTTGTCTCTTGTTTTGACTCACGGTCCTGTCTAAAGAGGTTTATTATTGAATAATAAACCAAAATTAAAATTACTCCAAAGAAAAAATTGAAAAATCACTTGATCGCATCATTAAAAAACCCTCACAATTCAGGATTCACACAATTCACAGAACTGAAACTGAGTTAGGGAGGGGTCCTCAGGTTCCTGAAATTGTTGAACCATTTAATTAGCTCATTTCTTTGAAATTCGCTAGAATGAATTTGATTTGGAAAATTCTGAAACCTTGTTCCCAATGCTAAATTTGTTTGGAAAATTATGAATTTGACTGGAGTAATTTTATGTCCAGGCACAGAGATAGCTGATGGGCAATACCTATTCAAATAGATATATGTGTCAAAATTACGTCCTTCAACATAATTGCAAGAAGAAAATACACATATTGGACAGGAGTAGGTTGTGTAACTTGAAGGAATTACCGCCTAGTTTGAAATACGTGGTTCCGAAACAGCCCATCAGATCGCTCGAGTTCAACTGACTCTGGGAAAATGTGCTTATTTAATATTTTATCATTTAACGTTGCACCCTCAATCACAGCGTTGAGGGACTACTTTTACATCTCACTGCATTTTTCTTTGTTTCTGTTCCCTGCCTAAGTCATGAGTTCATTCCCGATTCCGTTTCTTTCTTAGCATGGTAGTTAGTAACTTGATGTCTGCTCCCAAAGCACCAAAGGTCCCAAAGGTCCAATAACTCCTTGCAAAATAACATGTTGTTTCATTAAAAGTTACTGGTAGGGCGGTGTACCACATCCCTTCAAATGTAGGAACAGACTCAAGCCCCGTCGGTTATATTATAAGTGTTATCTTTATCTTAATGTTTATCCCAGTTACGACTTTTTCTTTTATTCACCCACTAGACTCAAGTTGCATCTACCAATGCTCATTCAATTAATTTCTGTGTAATTACATTATCTTTCACATTTGATTATTTCTACTACTTAGTGATAAGTTTGTGGTATTATCAACCTCTCTTTTTCTCTTTATTCGTTGAAGAGTCATAATTTTTTAAACTGAAATATCGATTTACCTAATTTATACATAAGTATATAGATATAAGTTGCCGTTGGGCATTAACTCTACACACTGTTAACCACTGTATTAGAGTAAATTAACTTGATGGGCCATGGTATGTTATGTTTCTAATGAAGAGATAAACTTTGAAGAAAAGATATATATACTTTTGGTCGAATATGAGAATTTCAATACAAAATTACATCAATAGGTGCGAAATATGTCTTGCCTGTAAATACGACAGACATCCTATCAAACCTAAGCTAAACATAACCCCCCTCCCTCCAAATCTTTCAAAATTTTACATATCGACAAGTTGTCTTTAGAAAAAACGAAGTTCCTCGCGGTAGTAGACTCTCTCGAAATACGCCCAGACGTACCTTCTAAAATCATCAAACAGTATTGACGCGGTTAGCGCCCTCCTTAAATTTTTCTCGCATCACTGCCTACCGAAGAGCGTCATTGCTGACAACGGAGCAGAGTTCAATAGCTCTTTAGTAAAAGAACAATTAGATGTCCGTAAAAATTCAAATTCACTTCATATGTTCTCAAAATCCAAACTCTAACAGATTAGTAGAAAGGTTTCACTCTACATTAATAGAACATGTAAGAATATTTTCGAATAGGGAAGAATTTAAAACCGAGAGCCTAAGCAACAAAGTAAATTACGCCCTCATAGCGTATAATACTAGTATCCATTCAGTGACGAAATTGACTCCATTTGAGATAGTTAATGGACATCTTGAAAACGACCCTTTGCTCGAAGCAGATATCGAGAAGAATCTCATGACCAACTTTGTACAGAAACATAGGGATAGAGTCAAACTTATATACCAAAACGTCAAAGAAAGAACTCAACAGCAGAAAGAAAAGGTTGGAAGAGCCAATGAAGATAGAGAAGACCCTCCGGAATCACCAACACACATTTTTGTGAGAAATAAACAAATTCAAAATAAAACGAAACCCAGGTATAATAAAGAAACAGTCGAGTCAACAAATCCGGAACGCAAAACCGCTCAAATACTACCTAGACATCATAACAGAAGAGAGAAAATTCATGTCTCCAACGTTAAGAGACCAAGGAAACTGACAGACGAAAGACTTCCTAATACTGAAAAATGCAATCACATTTTGCAGAATAGGTACTTTACACCCTAGAATAATAGGATCCCATAGGCTATTTGAAGAATTACAAAAATTATCGAAAATCTACGGATCTAAATTACCTCTGGAAATCAAATACGAGAACATTTTCGAAATTGAATCTACAATAAAAGTGATTTGTGCTATTCACGATGATGAAATCATCTATTTCCTAAATATTCCTTTAGCAGAGGAACCAGAATACTTTTTGTATCATCTAAGGCCATTACCCACGTTGAGACAAGAGGAATATGTGTCTATATTCCCTAGTGTAAATTATTTGTTACAATCTAAATCTAGTATCTCTGTCATACCTCTTTTGGATAACTGTAACGTAGCGAGTGTGATAAATTGCAATGAGAATTTAATATCACATCAGAATGCGAAATGTGAAATAGGAGTAATCAAATCTGAGACCACAGAACACTGCAAATACACCACTGTCAAATTCGATAGGCTTTCCCAAATTAATTTCTAACTCACAATTTTAAATAAAAAGTTCTCAACTGTCTAATGTCTCATTAATGCTTAAAGATTTTAATTTGAAAAATGTTGAACTTGACCGATTGGAACATCTAGAGTCCTTAGATATAAGTTCATACTTTATACCAAGTTTTTGGACTATCGGTTTGTACTTATTATAATAATTAATTAATTCTTCACTTATACCATATTATAAACATGAGAGAAAACTACCGCCTCGGCAAACTTAGAATCTGACATACCTATTCAATTCGAAATTTTATAGAATTTTCCTCCTTAAGGTGGGAGGAGTTATGGGAGTGTAATACATGGGGAATAAAATAACACAGCAGTAAATCCTTCTCTTCAATCGCGCCTTGACTCGGAGCTCCCGTGTCTCGAGGCAGTCGTTGTTCCATCGTCTTACCGTCAGGTGTTTCTCTCTTGTAGCCCATTTACATTTTTATTCAACAGTTAAATTTCAGTGTTTTCTAATAAACTACTTCTTTTTTTTTAAATCGAGTTATTCCATCGAAGAACTTAATTTATATATATTGAAATAGTGTGTAATTGGGCTCGCTTGTAAATGGGAGAAGAAACGAGGAATATCTGACTTACTGGCATAAATGAGCCTACAAGGGTGGTTAAACTCCAGAAGAAGACGCCGAAGGCCATGAGGTACCTCCGGTTGTACCTGTCTCCCATGTAGCCGAACAGGGGAGCGAATATCATGTAGCTGATGACGAAGGCCGTCTGCAAAAGGCCTCCCATTTGAAAATCTGCCTTGAACTCGCTTCGTATCTCGTCCAAGATACCTGAAACACGGGTAAAACACTGCTTAGTCCGGTGGATTCAGAAACGAGCATCAACAACAACACAAGAAAGAGGCATCTGAAAAAACATCGATTCTTATACATATATGTATAATGAGAATGATGGGGGACACTTTAAAAAGGTGGTCATGGTGATGGGTAACAAGGAACAATGGAAGTCCTAGAAAGCACCACCTGAAAAATGCAGCAAATTGTTACATAAAGGTTCATGATTACCATGTTTGATAGCTCTTCTACGTAAATAACTAACTTTAGTTTATAATTAACTCAACTCGGTGATTTCATACCTTGCAATTGTATTATAGGTGCATTGTACAGAACTCTATTTACATTCTATCTCCTTAGTCGATTACAAAAGAAATTAGCCACAAGGGCCCTTCAACTGCTCAGTGTGTACCAAACCTTGTCATTTAAATTTAGTGGTTTGATGATTTCTTTATTAATATAACACCGTAAACCACAACACATTACTAGTTCCTGAGACATACATGGTGTAATGGACAAAATGATCTTAAATCCAGGGATGGATTCTAGACTTCATTTCCAACATAAAATTTCCTACCTCCTTAAAGAAAATTAGAAAAATTCAACAAGACTTAGAAGGTGTCTTATTAGTCCGAAGATCTAATTTCAAGAATTTATGGGGGGGACTGTTTTCCATCTTTTTTCACAACACGTGCACCAAACCTAATGATCCGAAATTCCCTCCGCACTGCGCCAACTGTCGCGCAGAAAAAGTAAAACCTAAAGACGCTTAACACACAGTGCTCAGTGGCTTTGAGAGCTCAAGCAACTTATAACAAAGCAATTGGAGAAGAGCACGCTTCAGTGAATGAAAATAAAACCAAATCTAAGGTGAAAACAATGAATAATTCAGTAACAATGAATAATGTGTAATTATCACAGAGCTTCAACTGATCTCGGAGATCGTAATCTGAGATCATTTGCGGATGTTGCACGAAATGAACGACAAAAACCGCAGGGCAATTATGATTACGTTGAGTGAACATATCATCCAGAAACCATACAATCCAGTTCTGATCAATGGTAAAACGTATTGGGCACAATTCAAAACAGATCTCAGCTCACAAATATCGCTCGCAAAAACCATCCATACAATAACGGGAAATCGACCATGAGCTCGAACTTTTTACGTGCTCCATTCAGGATGCGGCTAAGAAAAATACTATAATAATGAAAAGGAAAACCAAAGGAATCAACTACCCAAGGGAAATAATTGCTGCTATTTGAAAAAAGCGAAAGGCCAGAAAACGATGGCAGGCAACACGAGATCCTTGCCAAAAAGCCGTGTGTTATAAAGCTGCACCAGATCTTGAAAACATGGTGCAGGAAATTAATGATGAAAACACTCAAGCTTATCTCAAGCATACCTCCATCTCAGCGAACTAACCAGCGATCATTATACTGATTATTCACTCTTGAAATCAACTAAACATATCAAGAGACCTTTGATACATGCTCCTTCAGTTCGTAAATCTGATGGGCAATGGGCACGTGACAATCAGACTAAAACTGGTGTGTTTGCTGAATACCTAGCAAATATTTTTACACCAAACCCTTCATCAAACAATGAGGAACCTCTGAATGAGGTGGACGAAGAACAAGAACCACTGATAAATATACGCCTAGTCAAGGTAAAGGAAATAATTAAGACAATAAAGCAGGAAATAAATACTAAGAAGGAGCCTGGGTATGACCTCATAACTGGACAAATCCCGAAGAATCTACCTCGAAAAGCTATCGTTACTGTGGAAGATAGCGGAGGTAATAATGATACAGAAACCTGGAAAACCATCAGTATAGCTAACATCGTACAGAACTATTTCATTGCTGCCTGCAATGTCAGAGGTATTTGAGAAACTCATCATCGATCGATCACATATCATAATTGAGGAGCGCAAACTGATCCCAATACACCAGGTTCACAGAATTTTGACTATCATAGAAGCGCTAGAACAGAAGAAGCCATCTTTCTAGACGTGTCACAAGCATTCGACAAAGTTTGGCATGAGGCTTGAAATATAAGCTTAAGAGGATGCTGCCCTATCAGTATGTCGAGGTGCTCGAATCATATGTATCAGATCCGTATTCTCGCAATAAACTGGACGATGCATATCCACTGCCGAGGAAAATAAACGCTGGTGTACCACGAAGAAGTGTATTAGGCCCACTACTGTACCTCCTGTACACCAGTGACTTACCAGAAGTAGATCAAAGCACAACAGCAACATTTGCAGATGACACTGCAGTCCTGGCAGCGGGTGAAAGCAATAATGAATCAATTTCCAAAATTAATAAATCCCTCTCTAAAATAAATATCTGGACATTAAAATGGAGGATCAGATTGAATGAGGCCAAGTCAGTGCGCGTTGACTTTACCAATCGGAAAATCAACTACATCCCTACTTTCCTCAACAACGTGGTAATTCCCTACGCGAATGAAGCCAAATACCTGGGCATGATGCTTGACGCTAAGCTCAGGTAGAAAGAACACGTCAAAAAAAAAAAAAAAAAAACTCAACTCGTGTTAAAACTTGAAAGAATGTACTGGCTAATCGGCCGGAGATCCACCATGACCATTGGAAACGAGCTGCTATTGTACAATCAAGTACTTGAGTCTGGGTGAGCAGTAGCTCGCTTTTTTATAACTTCACCCTCGGTGTCAACTCGAAGTTCACGGTGGAGGGCATCGTTTCGGAAATACCACGGTGCATCCGTTATACATCGTAAAACGGTGTTCTGGAAACATTGGATTATCTGTCTATTGGTTGGAGCTGTGCAGTAGGGTGTATCGATTTTCAACTTTTTTTTTGTTTACAAATTCCAAGTTGAAAAAAAGTTGCTACTAGGTACTACAAATTACCACACAAAATTTTAGATTTTTAAAAAAATGTTTAGGTCTCCCGCACAAGGCCTAAAGTTTAGAAATGTTACTGAAAAAGTCAATTTTTACAAAAAATTAAAATAACCTAAAACATGTTTTTTTTTTGTAAGTTGCAAGTTAATATTACACTAATAATAACCACGAACAACTATGTAAAAATTATCTCAATAAGGTAGCACATAATTTAGGTCTCCCGCACAAGGCCTAAAAGTCGTAAATTTCGGCTGATTTTTGCAATTTTCCATTACTTGGATATCTTTACGGTTCATACTTAAAACCTTAAATGTAACTAAAACCTGGTTTGGCTTGGTTGGAATTGTTGTAATAAGTGAAATAATAAAGAACAGTTTAACGAAGTTACTTGTTTGAAAAAGGTGTTGAAATAAACTCTTATGTTATTTGCTGTTACTGTTGTTTATTCAAAAAAGCAAAGAGCAAGCGTTTTACTGTTCTATTGCAAATTTAATGAATTATATGTATTCCTCCTTTGATCTTCGCTTCAAACCCTGAAACCGAAGTTATACAATGTATATAGTATTTATGCACTGCAGACCTACTGATTTAAAAAAAAAATTATAAGAGCCATTACAATTTCCTGATGAAATTTTGATTTAATGTGGAATAGAGTAAGATAAAGACGTTCTAGTAGAAAAGAATAAATTTGGGCACTCATGGAAAAAAATAGGTTTTGAGTAAGAAAGCCGAATATAATGAAATTCGTTTAAAAAACTCATACCTGGGCGAAACTAAGATAGAAACAAGAGGTTGATTGTACTTAAAATTTTGTATATTGAAAGGTTGGCTTCAACATATGTAAGGTAACGGTACCGGTAGTGGCCACAGTTAAGAATTTTTTTCTTTAGTTTTGACAATTGTGGGCCAACAGTAGTACTGACTTTCTTCAGGACTCATTTAGAATATAGCCCGACTCTTCCCTAACATATCCATTGCCTAAAACTATCAAAAGAACAATTTTTTCTATTTTTTATTAATTTTTTCTCACACCTTTATTTTGATCTAGTAGTGGCCACATCAAATTACGAAATTTCCAGTAGTGGCCACGATGTCTCAGTAGTGGCCACTTGACATTTTGCCCTCCTTAGTGTTTAATATCATTAAATTCAATACCAGATGAACAAAATTGATTCTATCCAGTAGAAGCTCTAGGATACAGCCCAACAAACGAGGAAACTAGGGACGGTCATATTGAGAAGTTTACCACAATTTCCAATGATGCTCTGCGCACTCCTAGTTCAACCTCTGACTACAACATGACATGAGCTGTACCTCCTGCAAGTTTGAAGCCACTAGGAGACCGGGAATCCTTATTTCTCAAATATAAACTTTAAAATGGCCACTACTGGAGCAGTGGCCACTACCGGTATGTTACCTTATGTAACGAGCCATTCCGTAGTCATTTTGGATGAATATGAGAAAATGTGTTTTTATTTATTTGTTTCGTTTTACCAGTAAGACTTCATTTGCGAACCCAAGTTTGTAGGAACTGTTTTATTAAAGTTTAAGCGTTAAATTTTATATTTAATCCCCTTTGGTTATCGACCTTTCGAAAGGAACGATTTGATCTCAGTGTGATGAACCTCCATTCATTCACTCTGTTTAGGGACGTAATTTAGGGTTCAACTCGTTTCGCATCTCCCCGTGATATTAGTACACATTTACATATAAATGAGGAAATTCCTTAGAGCGAAAAGAAGAGCTTCAATTTTACAGAAAATACCGTTGTAAAAGCGCATCCGCTGCAAAGTTTCGGAGTACAAGAGGCTAACAAAGGTACCTACTAATTAATTTCTGAAATCGACATTTAGAGCGAATAACCAACTTTTGTGGTCATTCGCACTTGTGTCGACGTTTTTTTCCTATCCACGAGCAAATGGTTGGTCGCAGAATATTCCAGTTGGTTTCATTCGATTGAAATTTATCTAACTATGAGCAAAACTCGGCGCTCCGCGCCTCGCCAGGGGGCAAGCCCCCTGGACCCCCTTTTGCTTTTATTTAGAGACTACTGCCAGAAGTATAGGAACGTAGAATACGCTTTAGCCTCGATTGAACGCTGAACGTTCAACGATGATCATCGAACGTTCATTGTCGAACCGAAGGACGATTCGCGAACGACTGAAACTCCGATTTACATAAATAAAATGACTCACTTCAAACGGGTTTGTCGCAACTACTACACATGGATGTAAATATTCTTATGTTTATTGGTTTCGTGTCACCGTTTTCATTCCTGGATACCATACCCTTTTTCGTTCCTGGATACCATACCCTTTCTCGTACGGGTTTGTCGCAACTACTACACATGGATGTAAATATTCTTATGTTTATTGGTCTCGCGTCACCGTTTTCGTTCCTGGATACCGTACCCTTTTTCGTTCCACTCCCGCGTGACACTTTTCGGCTAGTTAGTCCATGGCTAAAGCGTATTCTACGCTAAAAACTACTTATGATATGCATTTCCATTTTAAGTTGTATCCATGACAAAAAACTGGGATGTCCGTGAGTAATTTTTTCTCGGTAAAATAGTGCTTACCAACATAATTTTTGACATTTTATGTCTTTACTTTACTACATAAACTCGAAAATGTAACGCGGACAGCGTCACGAAAATATTTCTGATGGTTTTCGCTTACAACCGATTCGTTGCTCCGATCTTCGACATTTGTGATCGTACAAAAATCGTTCGCCACTCATTTGAAAGCTGTTGATTTACTTAATCTTGTTACGTTAACCCCTGGACATTCGGGACCTCAGTGACCACCCGATGGAACCATATTTTTTACTAACTGTGACAGTCCTGTTAGTGGTGATGATTATGTCTTTACAGTTTACCATTCGTTGCTTCGGAACATCAGTAACCAAACGATGGAACCATTACATCGCAACTAAATGTAATGTAGCCTGGCTCGAATTCAATAAAGTACCCACGGGTGTCGGAACAATGAGTCAACACGGTCGCAAATTCAATTAAGTACTTTCCAGCGGGCCAGCATTGGCAGACTCAGTTCGTTTGACCCCTCATACTGAGTAGTTTCAATGATCACAATTTTAGGTGTCCGCCTTTAGTTTTATTTTTCGGCCAAAATCTACAAATTTTTCAAAAACATCTCCCAGTGCTTTTTCAGCAGATTTGGGGCGGCAGATCGAAGTTTTTGTAACAAGTGGACTTAGTGGGAACTACTATACAATTTTCACAACTGTCCAGAAGTAGTTTCGATTTTGAGCAATTTTTCCGATTTAAAATGACTCCCAATTTTAATTCCTGCAGCTTTGGAATGGCAGACCACGCATTTCATGTACAGGTTGGTGTATTTTAAGAGATCTGATATCAAAAATTCTTCCGCCTTTTCCGACATATTTTCGGAGCTGGCTAAAAATAACCCTTTCTCCTCGGCAAGGAAAACTTACTATTTTTTTAAAATACATAAATACAATAAATGAACCAAAAGAACCCTTGAATCGAGGGCAGCTGTATGGGGACACAGCTCTGTACAGCATTGCGGAGCACCAATCTACATTATAAATTATCCCGGCAAAAGATTGTTCTTAAGAAAACAAGAAAGGATGAGAGAACAGTTTCCTGAAGGACAGGAATAACATCCAATTAGCGAAAAATAAGAGATGGCAGATGCCTGAAGGGCAGTGACGAAAGGAAATACCATAACGAGGGTATAGAAAAGGGGAACAACAACAGAACAGGAGGAAAGAAGAGCTTGTCAAATCAGTGTGGTTTTAATTCAGGAAATTCCCTGAAACTCCGTTAAAAAAACATGGTTAGAAAAAACAAAGTCCACCAAGTGTGTTATCAGTATCAGTAAAATTTGGATTTCTACGTGGTGTTGATGTACTGCATATTGCACCAATGTTAGACAACCAATTTGGTTTAGTGCAGAGATAACAGTATAGGTTGTATACTGTTATATACAGTTATACTGTTATATACTGGTATAACATTATACCGTCTAACAGATACTGTAGAGTAAAGCAGTTAAGTTGGTGCATAATCAATGATCCCTCTCCTGAAAGGATATTGACTTTTTTTGGAGGGTCTACTTGGACTGCGCTTTGCCCACCACCTGCAAGCAGATGGGAGAAATTCCCAGCCTGGGAAGTTCAAGAGGATTGGTATGACTCAACATTCAGAAATTACCTTGTACCAACCGGCTGAGACACGACTTCTAGTTGGTAACCAACTTTCCGACTGGCCAAGTTACAGTGGTTTTGTAACCAAACCCACAGGCCAAGACACATACGTACAGTATTAAATCCAAGAGGATTCCAGGTAACTTGTCTAAAATAACTCTGTAGAACTGTTACTCTAAAGTTTTTAGTGACAAGAACCCTGAATAGGACATTAGTCTCCTCCTCCGAGGATCTTAACGAGTGCAAACCTGAGGGGAGACCACAAGGCTCATAGCTCAGGATCCACATTCCATGATTTTGGAAGGAGAAATATAGGATTCTTGTGTGCAAATGCTAGACCGGATAGGTGGCCCGAATGCAGAGAATTTGTGCCTGCCATTTAATGTATGTATTTATCTTTAATCACATTCTTTATTCCATTGAATTTGACTGATAGCGTTGGGATCTTATTGATACTTATACCTACTGTATCATTTATAGCCTTGAAAATGTCCAATCAATTGGATCCAATGTCGGTGTAATTCTCCGGAATTAATGGACCAAAGTTGATGAAACTAACAAAACAAATTCGATGTGTATAGTTGGGAACGAGTCCAAAGCATCCGTTTTAATCAACCGTAAGGGGTTGTTGAATTATTTAATTCATCTTTAGTCGTTATTCATCCCTCTAATGAATCGAATGAGCCAACTCTTATTTTAAGCTCATCCGTTTACTCTCCTTAAGGGCTATAAGCTTTGGAGTGTGCGCGTTTCACAGGATAGAGCGATTATTGAATTTCAGGAGATATGCATGGAGCACGTGAATCTGTTCTCAACCAAAATACCTATTTGGATTGATCAGTTGATCATATTTGTGTGCCTTCTGAAATGCAATAATCGCTCTATCCTGTGAAACGCGCACACTCCAAAGCGTAGTAGAAATTCGAATAATGAACGCAAGCCAATTGAATAATAAGCCCCAGTGAAAGAATTTGCAGCGTTTTTTTTATTGAAACACGCACACTCCGAAGCTTAGTACAAATTCAAATCATGAACGCAAGCCAATTGAATAATAAACCCGAGTGAAAGACTACTTATTTACCCCAGTAATAATATTGAATAATAATCCCCAGTAATAATATTTACCTACATATTATCAGCGTTTCATACATATCATAATGCTTCAACCCGTGTATCGGCTATCCACATCGGGTATCACTCCAGTAACCACATTCACTACAACTCGACGCTATCGGCATCACTAGGTTACAAACAAACAATAATAAACCAAAAAACGCAAATGTTGTCACCATAAATGGAGCCATACATCGAGAATGGTTTGACCTACGGACGTGGGGAACGGCTCATCCGATTCCTCATGGTAAGTTCTTCAAATAGGTAAATATTTAGGCCGATTCGACTTGTTTTGAGGTTTTTAGGGATTTTACAAAACTTTTACAGCCCTTAAGTGGCACTTTAAATTGAGTGAGAGAGCTGGATAAAGAATTGGGGCGTCGTCGGACCAAGATGGATTTTTCCTGAAAATTTCAGATCTTTTGCTCCAGCCGTTTCGGAGATATCGTGCGTACGGCGTACGGCGGACGGACGGAAAATTTTTTATTGCAGATTCGGATTCTACACCCTTTGAAACGTAAACCATGAAATTTTCAGGGGGGTTAGAATTTTTTTCCAGAGCGATTACAATGGTTTATTATTGAATAATAAACCAAAATCACGAGTAAATTGTGACGAAAGTATCAGCTGAAAAATCGCAATTTTGTTTTCAAGAGTTCCTTTTGAAATCGAGTTTTTGACAGCTTTTGTCACACGAGTATATTTGCGTTTTCACACGAGTATGGGCCGTTTTCACGTTCATGCCGATATACAGTATATTGCACCATTTTTGTTATTTAGACATCAGCTTTCGTTGACGAATAAAATATTGCTGTTTATAGAGTTAAATTTATGACGAAGTCTTGTTTTCGGGACGTCTAGAATACAATTACAAGTTATGGAAGCGCTGAATTCAGATGATGTATTAAAGACTAATACACATAAATAAGTGATAAATAATAAACCTTTGCAAGGATCTTTTGCAGAATATGTTCAATGTTTCTCCAAACTTGGTAGGCATTGGATTGGGAACAGCCTTATACCCAATATGCTACCGTTTATACATTACGACTACGATCAGCACATGAACTTGTGGAAAATGTAGTGTAATCTCATCAGTTACCTACATCAATTAATAAGCGTGACAATGCGGTTATTCCTACAGCAGTCATTCTCGGCCAAGAAGATGTGAAGAAGAGAGAAGACTGAACGCATCAGCCCGACTCATCGTACTTGAGACGGTCATGTTCGTACATCAGCGCAGATGCACCGTCTCCGAAATGAAGAAAAACGGTCGCACTTGAGTGGTTTAAAACGTCCCAAAGGGGAAAACGTCAGTTTAAAAAAAAATCCTAAACCCAGATTGATGGGGAACCAGTCTTTCTACTTTCGGATGAGAAATCAATTTATTAGGTTAGAGGGGTTTACTAACTAATTCCGGGGTGAGTGGCGTCAATTGAAAATAATGTAGGAAGTGCTCACTCCTGCCACCTATCCAGCCCGCAGTGAATTAATCCTAATCAAGGCGGGCGGTCCCACTTAGGAGATTTACTTGATATCCAAGTATCTATCGCCTCTTTCACTGACATGGCAATTAAGCTTGTCACGATGACGGCCCCCCGAACCTCTGACTGTAATCCAACTCGAGCTGAATACATTTCAAAGGAATGAAAGACGCAGGATTGGTAAAGTAGCTATGTGGTGAAACCAAATCACATGGAGACGATGTTACACATTGAAGTTGAACAGGAGAGTATAGCAGAACGTCTCCGATGTTTTTAGTTACGTTAATGGGGAAATACCAATCTCTACTAACCCAGGCACAAAATTCGAGATTTTGGCAAATTTTTAAAACTAAGGGTTTGAACTTTTGATGGATACACAAAAAACACATACTGTTACACTGTTTGAGAAATATTAGGAGCTAGAACAATTCCTTAATAGAACAATTTGATCATCTGAGGTAGAAGAAGGAAGGAATTATGCTCAGACCCTAGTCACTTGATCACGTTGGCTATATACCTTGTCACTGAACCCAGCATTTTCAAAAGCGCTCCATTTCAATTTGCAACGTTTTTGTTGTTGTTTTTCAGATAGAAATTAGCTTCATACGTCAGCCTTGACCGCAAATTCGTTCATAATCGTAATACAAATTCAACCACTTATTGTATAAAACGATGAAATGTTCGTGAAAATGAACCTACGAGTAAAATTAAACTACTTGTCATTCAGAATGAATTTCTAGCAGGAGACTTCGTCGAATAATTTTCTCTTTTCGCGAATAGTGCCACAAATTGAACTTCCTTTTCCTCTCCGCTAGATTTTACACGACTCACTCCCTGCCGTATTCCCATTTCAGGGGAACCAAGGGGTTAAAACGTTGGAGCTTCAGGTTGACATTATTCACAACAGTCAATAATGGTAGAATTAACCGAACGTTGAAACCTCGCACGCAGCATTCATCTGTCCTTCTTTGTGCTAACAGTTAGTAAGCATGAACAAGATAATACAGAAAAAAACTCGTCATTTAGGTTCAAACTAAAGTGGTTTATCACAATCTCACATTTTCCAAAATTCTAGCGCTTTCGAAACCTCTTCAGGTCAACACTAAGAAATAAGCATTCATCTCTATAAGTAGTTGAACAATCCCCTTGGGCAACCAGAAATCTTGACTCTCGCCTCTGTCGGGCAAGATCAGATGACAGCAATGTCCTCTCGGGACATGGTCACACTACTTCACATGGGCTGTTGGTAGAGTTGAAAAGTAATTCATTAAATTACTTTGAGTAATTGTTTGATTGATTGAAAGGGAATTAGAACAAAAGGTTCAACTGGTGAAAAGTAATATTTTGAAAGCCATAATTACCGAAGGTATTTGCAAATGTTCGCAATTACTTGTAATTGCTCTCCTAGATATGTCAACAATTTGGATTTGAAATAACAAATACATATCCAAATCTTTGATCTTACAGATTCAAAGAATTACAATTAATTATCGATTCAAAGTAATAGCAATTACAATTACTTATAGATTCAAAGTAATAGCAATTGCAATTATTTATACATTCAAAGTAATAGCAATTACAATTACTTATAGATTCAAAGTAAGTAATTACATGGAATTGTAATTGTAATTTAAAGTTGAACGACTTTTTATGTATGGCTATGGAAAACATGTTCCATGTTTCTTGAATGTTAGTCATAAGCGATATGAATTTCAACCAGGAAAAATTGAATAATCAGGATAACTGTCATAACCAGGATGGGTGAGAAATATTTTTGGGCAGTAAGGTTATGGAATAATTCAACAGAATTTTGTAATATAATGACATTGCAATTACATTTACGTTCTCCATGTACAATTTAATTACTTGGCTCCCAAAGTAACTGTAACTACCTAGGGCCTGCAATTGCGATTACTTTCCTGGAATCTGTAATTGCAAGTACAATTACATGTAATTGTAATTTTGGGGTTTCAATTACAAGGCATCGCCAAGAAATAATGATTGTAATTACACTTTGTCCATCATTGGCTGTTGGTACCTTTTGCGATCTCTATAGAATTATTCCTCCACTAGAAGGTGTCGTTTGGTGTTTGGGAGGTTTCAAAGATTTTATTTCGATCGTGTGTTTACTGTTCTAGGCATGTGATCTCAGGTGCAATCCCGTGCATAAACAACAGTTCATTCCTCTTCAAATCGTAACCATTTTTTGTAATGTTGTGTATTTCTTTATGCAATCACGATAAAAATAGCCGCCACAAAACCACACGTCCGTTGCCTTCCATTCACCTCGTAAGGTTTATAGATACCTCTACCAATTTTGTTGAATTTTTCATTCATTTATCAACCCCTTGAACAATCCGTCCAATCCTCTCGAACGAATGGGTTGAGGCTATGCATGTAACCAATCGCCGATTCAATGCAACTTCTCACATTTCAGGGAATGATGTCACATTACAACTCTTACAATAGGAAAAAATGGTACATTCAACTTTCAGACCAAGTAATCTTCCGGCAATGGCGAAATTTCTGCTTTTCATACGACAAACCTTGCACATGTTAACGAGTGTTGTTGCTAAATCCAAAATCAAAGGCTCACTTGGTGGGGTACTTTGCACTTTGGACTGGGGAGGTGTGCCTTACTTGAATGGCATGTGGATAGCTTGTGGTCTATCCCTCCCTTTGTGCATGTATGTGAGAGAGTGAGTAGATGGAGAAGGGAGATCTCACTCTTTAATGGAAGGCTGAACGAGGATAAACCCTCCTGGGAACCCGGTTCGGATCCTTTTCGAAGAACGACCGGGGGAAGTCTCCTGGAACCTGAAACGCGGAAGATACGGCCGTAGAGGCTCCCATCACGCACGTCCGCATCAATGGAAATCCCCTCCCGACCCACACATACAGAGGAGACTGGAAACACACTTACCGAAGAGATGGCCTGCGTGCGAAGGAATTCATTATCTTGTCGGCTCCTCTGCATCGAGAGAGTGAGTGCCCCGACATTTCCTATTATCCTTTTCGACACACTTACCGAAGAGATGGCCTGCGTGCGAAGGAATTCATTACCCCGCCCAAGGTACCACCATCACCTCCACCAGTCTTCTTCAACTGCTCATCTTGTCGGCTCCTCTGCCACGACTGCTACCTGCGATACCGACATTTCCTATTACGGATGAATAAGATCTACCTTATTGTGACGCGTCCAATTTATATTTTGGAAGTCATCCGACCTCCACATCAGTTGTACGAGAGGGGAACTAGATTCTTCCAAAGCATGCCTCACCTATACAGCCAGACACGTAAATGATGATACCCACCGATTTATACCCTCCCAACAAATGAAAAATCAAACAAACATACCGAAAAGCAATGCGTGCGTTACAGGGAAGAGATCATGAATGGATTTTTTAGGTAGTGAACAATAGGTAATTAAAACCTAATGAAATTAGTGAAGGTATACCGATTTGTCATTACTTTGACATTTTCAAAATTAAATTTGAAAATTCCGAAATATGTTTCAAAACTAGACCAAAAAAAAAAGGAGAAAGAAAATCGGCAGTATTAGCAGCACTTGAACTTTATAGCCCTTGCGTCAGGGGGACGTCCTAAAAATGGTGTAATCACCCTAGAAACGTTTTCGCTAATACACCAATCAATATTTGTTTATGAACCCTGAACAGTATGCGGGAAATTTAAATGAGTCCAAGTCGGATTCTTCAAATATTTTATTGTGGGGACGGATGACATACTTGGGTACTCAAACATCAGTTGACAAGTTGCCGAAGGATAAGTAGGATAACATTATCCCCGCAACGGCCATCAACCTATTCTATTCGTCTACTTAGTAATCATATACTGTTTTCATTGTTTTTGCTAGCTGCTCTTCGTTTAATTTACAGGAAAATGCTCCAATACAATATTATACACATCCATACAAAATAAAAGAAATACGAACACTTTCAAGCATTAACATTAATAATTCCCTGGTCTAAATAACCCATCGCAAAGCGAGTCAGAGGGTCTCTTCCCTTACTCAAAACGCTTTTTCTTTCAAGATAATACGGATACAGAAGTACTTTATGGCAGATTTCTTTGGTCAAAACCACCATTATACTTCTGAAAAACCTGTTCCACAAGGAAAAACCTTCGTTTTATATTTTAGTCGCGTTTAATAGGTGCAGAAACCGTATCCGCAAGTGCTACAGCTATCTAACCACGAGTGACCCTTCATATAAACGTTGGGTGTCGGAGTGACATAATAAATGTCTCTTTTTGGCATAGCTCCCCCGTTTTTCACAGGGAAGGCATAAAATTCATGAAGAGCAAAAGAGATTTGGAATATTTACATAATATTGCTCTTTCCAGGTGCGGGAGGGAACCTAGTGGGAATATCTCTGGGTATATTTCGTGTTCGTTGAAGAGTTGATTGCGAAAGAAGATGAAATATTCCGTTGACAAAATTAAAACGTTTCATTTCGTCGGAGGAGGGAAATTGTCAGATTCATTTCTTGCCTGTTTTAATTTGGTTTCTAAAATGTTTTCAATTTATTCTGCTGGGGGTGAGGTCGAATCATGACCAGATATTGCATAATTTTCAGCACCTACTTGCGTAGTATCGTAGCAGGAGAACTCTAAACACACAAATCTCAAAAGAGCAATATTGCTATAATAGGACAATAGCAGGATGGACGCTATCTACGTTGGCTGACTTTTTTCTGGATCTTCCTTTGTTTGACATAATTTGGCTGTCTGAATTCGCTATCATAATCGTGGAAATTCAAGTGAGAAGGCTCCGTGACGATGTGGGTACAATGCGCAAATAAAGCGTGCCAAGGATACGGTGATGTGAATCTTTTGATCGGCTTCCACTGTCGTAGGTCAAACGCTCTGAGCATGAGATGAAAATGAAGGTCTGAAAGCTCATGATTGCTGGACAGATGACTGCAGTCACGACAAGAGAACATCGCAAGGAGAAAATTTCTTAATTACAATGAAAACGTCCACGTTTTCGAATGACAGGGGTTAATGAAGATACTGATGGGCAATCAAGCCATGTTAAAGAGATTCCAAAATTGCAGCATTAGCAAATATTCATTCATTTTAATGAATCCAAGCAAGTTATTGCGTTTTCCCGGAATCCGTTTTAGACGAAAATCGCTGCTCTTAAGGATCGGCCACAGTAGAGGATCTTCACAAATGTGCGATAGATATATACTCCGAGTATATAGATATATACTCCACATACTCCGAAAATTACGCAACCATAAGGATGAAACTTTTGCCTGGTCTACTCACGACTTTTTGGCTTTGTGCCAACCTCTCAAATGGCAGACAATATTCATGAACTTCGAGCAACAGGGAAAATTAAAAAATTAGTCGAGCAGAGCAGAATCTGAGTTCACAGCATCAAATTGCGGCGTCATAACCCTAACACATTTCATTAATCAGCAGATAATTTAAACAATACATCCTTTGCGGCAGATGACGATTTTAACATCCAAGAATTGTGGAGGGAATCGTAAAAGTCAAGATTTTGAGTATTCGCAGGCTCAATTTTCTGAGAGTATAAAATGAGCAACTTTTTTGTGATTGAATTTTGAGTTTTGGGGAGACGATTCGTCGACTCTTCAAACCCTGAGCTGCGTGTGTTCACGACCACTAATTCCATTCTTCTTCCCTCTCTATTCAATAAGTTGTTCCACCTTACGCAAACCTTTTTTTAAAGAAGCAAAAACATTTAGGATATGGGCCAAGAAGTAGATGTTTTCTATGAATCAACAGGTCGAAACACGATCTCGTCGACAGCTAACTCGTGACGCTTGAGAAAGACAGGTGTCTAGAGGTTTGGAGAGCAACCACTCCGATTTGCGAGTCTATTTAACCATAAGTTTTGGGCAATAAATCTCATTTCCAGGAATTCCTACATTCTACTTCACTGTCAATTTATGTCGATAAATTCACCAAGATTCAAAACGCATTGCAGCCTCCACCTTTTCGCGTCTTCCGCATCCGAAAATTTTCCATTTCCTCCACAGTTTCGTCGGTTAATTCGAAAAAGTCAGCCGCCCTCTAATGGAGACACACGCGCCGCCCTCTGCCCCGTCCGTAATTCACGGGATGGTTTATGGTGACGCGGACTGAGTAACGCGAAGCCCAACCTTCTGTTTCCCCTGTTGACAGCACAAAAAATATTTCTCCGGGCGCAACGCCCTTTTACTGCGGATCAGGTGTGACCCATCATTTTTACGCCGATAGAATATCTAATGGGTGCTGGATTGTTTGAAGCTCCTATTCCAGCAGTATAGCACAACTCGGCTGCTTGTTTAATGTTCTGAAACTAATATGTTGCAGGGATACTGAGCCTTAGAGATCTCAGACGACTCTCAGATATTTCTGTCTTCTAGAAACTGATGGAGAAGTCGACTCCCATCGGCTCCTGAGCAAGGTAACCCTTGCTGTTCCTTGCACACCAGCATGCTCTCGTACAGCCGGCTTTACTTTCCTTTTTCCTGCCACAAATTATCCATACAACCGCCCACTGTGCAGATTACCTTAAGGAGCCGACCTCCTACTCTACCACTCCATATACTTTTTTTGACACTACTATCTCTATTCGTTCATGCCTCGTTAATAATTAGTGGAAATTGCAAGTTATCAATATTATTTTCTCACCCAGCCTGTAAATAGTTTTGATTGCATTTTTTTTCATTATCACCCATTGTACGATAAACAGTTAGCTTTATTATTGTGTATCCGTATATTATGTTATTTTCTATGTATGAGGCTTGCTCGTCTAAATAAATGAATAATACCAGGGGTATCCAGAAAAAAAGGTTCCCCGATTTTTGCCCCGCCCCTGATGAGCCGGCAAACTTGAAACTTTCAGGGATTTTCAGTTCTGGTGTTGTGGTCAAACTGAATTTTTTCGTTTTTCCGCATTCAAACGTGAATTTCTCCACGGGCTTCCAGTGAAAAAAGACTGCCTCTTAATTCTGGGGGTCTTCCGGTTGACCCCCGCCCGCCAAAAAAAGAGGACGTTTGATCCCCGGGCATGTCACGATTGACAACGGGCCGGATTCAATTGTGGCATATCACGATTGACCCCCAAATTCCGATTGACTCGGATTGATGATGAGTGGACATTTGCGCCTGCCAGTGAAATTGGACAAAGGCGCCAGTGAAATGAAAGAAATATCACTGTACGTTTGCGCCAAGAATCAGGATGGTGAAGGGGAAATCTCAACTCAAGACCAGTTACAAATTAAGTAAATATATTTACAGAAACAGACTGAACGATGAACATTTGGACGGGCGCTTTGAGTTTTATTCTGATCTATTTTTCCAACTGATCTATACTTTACTAGAAGGATTGATTTAGGATATTTTTTGTTTTTGAGATGCGAGCGAAGCGAGCATCCAGACCAGCAAACTAGACAGATCCTATTCGAACACACAATTTAGGTGTGTGAACAACAACACGTACCTACTCTCGTAACGGTTCCTATGCGCAAACGTCCAATAGTCACAACGGATGTACAAAATGAACAAGCCGCCGGGATCAACAGTAAAAACGCAGGAGGGGGAACCTACTACTTTCGCCTCCGCCCGTTTTCATTTTGATCCGGCGGTGGTCAGGTCAACCGGCATACCTCCCTTAGTCTAACTGCGGTAGCAAAAGCATTGTTTTAACTTTCGGTAGTTCAAAAACAAATGTTTTCCAACAAACGTTTGTTGTTGTTTTCCGTTTTTTTAACATGGAACATGTTTATAGCCGGGCCTATCTAGTAAAAAAGCGTTATACAGAAACCGTTATACAGAAAGTGTCACGAAATTGTTCTGATAGTTTTCACGTACAACCGAGCTGTTTCTGGGCAAATGAAAGTTGTTCAGTTTTCGACGGACGAAAATCGTTCTCCATTCGTTGGAAAGCTCTCGATTTATCACGCAGGCCTTGCGTACTTGTTGTTGGTATTTATGACGTGATTTAATTTTATGTATGTTTCCTTTGTAATTTTCAATCAGTCTCCGTTTTGTTGTATCCGTTATGATGTATTTTGTGAATTGGGCTTGCCCGTGAATAAATAAATAAATAAAAATGTATGTTATTATATAGATGTAGTGAACAATGCCGCTTGTTTTCTTATTGTCACTTGGTTGTCATGTTGGTTAGAGTAGACGCTCACCGGAAAACGCTGCAAATTCTTTCACTGGGGTTTATTATTCAATTGGCTTGCGTTCATGATTTGAATTTCTACTAAGCTTTGGAGTGTGCGTGTTTCACAGGATAGGGCGATTATTGAATTTCAGGAGATATACATGGAGCATGTGAATCTGTTCTCGACCAAAATACTTATTTGGATTGATCAGTTGATCATATTTGTGTGCCTCCTGAAATTCAATAATCGCCCTATCCTGTGAAACACGCAGACTCCAAAGCTTAGTAGAAATTCAAATCATGAACGCAAGCTAATTGAATAATAAACCCCAGTGAAAGAATTTGCAGCATTTTTTCCACACAATACCCCCCCAAAATAAAAACATCTATAATTTATCAAATCTTTTGGCACTCGTATTGCGTTAAAACTTCCCCAAATCCAAATTTAAACGATGTAGCCAAAGGTAGACAGATGTAGAGGGGGCACACAAATATCATCAACTGATCAATCCAAATAGGTGTTTTGGATGAGAACCGATTTACGTGGTCTATGCATATCTCCTGAAATTCAATAATCGCTCTATCACCTGTAAAACACGCACACTCCGAAGCTTAGTAAGATTCAAATCATGAACGCAAGCCAATTGAATAATAAACCCCAGTGAAAGAATACTTATTTACCCCAGTAATAATATTGAATAATAAACCCCAGTAATAATATTGAATAATATTTACCTATATATTATCAGCGTTTCATGCATATCAGAATGCCTCAACCCATGTATCGGCTACAAACTACACTACAAGTATTCACATCGGCTATCACTCCAGTATCCACATTCACTACAACTCGACGCTACCGGCCGGACATCACTAGGTTACAAACAAACAATAATAAACGAAAAAACGCATATGTTGGCACCATAAATCGGGCCATACATCGGGAATGGTTTGACCTACGGACGTGGGGAAGGGCTCATTCGATTCCTCATGGTATGTTCTTCAAATAGGAAAATATTTAGACCGATTCGACTAGTTTTGAGGTTTTCAGGGATTTTACAAAACTTTTACAGCCCTTAAAGGGCACTTTAAATTGAGTGAGGGAGCTGGCTCAAGAATTGGGGCGTCGTCGGACCAAGATGGATTTTTCCTGAAAATTTCAGATTTTTTGCTCCAGCCGTTTCGGAGATATCGTGCGTACGGCGGACGGACGGAAAATTTTTTATTGCAGATTCGGATTCTACACCCTTTGAAACGTAAACCATGAAATTTTCAGGGGGGGGGGGGGGGGGTTAGAATTTTTTTTTCCAGAGCGATTACAATGGTTTATTATTGAATAATAAACCAATAGAAAAATACCTACATCATATAAGTTACCATCGTGGGTAAACCGTTCAATTACAAATTGAAGCTAAAAACATGTTCCATGTATTGTGATTTTAGCCACTAAGGCTCAAAGCAGGTACGAGGCGCGGAGCGCCGAGTTTTAATTTCTTGTCGGTCTTTGTCCCCAGACCCTTGACACAAGCTAGTTTGCACCCGATTTCGATGATCTTTTCAATGAATAGGCGGTAGAAGGTCCCCTGTAAATTTCATCGCTCAGGAACCTAGGCATCAGTCTGCGCATGCGGAAACGTAAGAAACACCTGCATCTTCTCAGGTTCCTAATTTCCGATCCGCGCTCATATGTTAAATTCTCTCCTGTTCATCCTAGAAAGTTGAAATGTTAGAGAGAGTGTCTAACACATAAATTTGAGACTTAATTATGGTTTCTTCACTCATGAACTGAGTGAACTGAATTCTCATTTGTTCACCCTAGAAAGTTAAATTTGGCAGGGACACTCTAGGTGTCATAAAGAGACCAACGAATTGATGGGTTCTTTCCTGATAAACTAGATGAACTGAATTCTCTCCTGATCGAGTTCTGAACATTTCCGTTGTCCCTTCGGGTGATTAGAAAGTGTGAAAAGCCCTGTTTTACAAGACAATATCGTATTAAATACGGTGTAAAGAAAGTTGAAAGTATAACAGGGCCAAACTAGACTGAATAAATCAATGGACGCACGTGTCTTTCAAGTTGATGAGTTGATTCATTACCGCAAGATCCGACCAATTCAAATTATAAGGTCGGAGCTAGGAAGATAAAACGTTTCTTCTCATTGAGAGATGAGCGAAGTTAGTATGACAAGTGTAATAATTACAAATACGCGATAGTGACGATTGAACTGAAGTGGCTAGGATATTAAAAATTATCTTCAGTTAACAGCTCCCAAGTTGTCACCTTGTTTTCCTCAACTCAAATGACCCTCCTAATAAATTTTCAATAGTTGTGACAAATATCGGGCAATCAAGGCTAATTGATCGGCTCTCTCAGGCCTATTCTGTAAATTTATTTATTTGCTGGATTAATCGTACGACTCACAACTTGAGGAATAGTGCACAAATAAACAACAATATTGCACAAGAGAGGAAGATGGACAAACGAAGAACGGAGGAGTGAACTAAATAAGTAGTTGAAGCAGCCAGGTACAGACAACCACCCACCTTGGGAACATATCAGGGTTGTAATAAAAGGAATTCCCATTCCCGTTCCTTTTGCAAATATGTAATTGCAATTCCCATTCCCATTCCTTTTGAAGATTTGTAATTGCAATTCCCATTCCAATTCCTGTAATGGTACCTAATTGAAATTGCGATTAATTTTTCTGTTACATGTAATTGGAATGGGTGTTTTTTAAATTCCCATTACATGTAATCAGAAAAAGTAATTGCATTTTCCATTACCAGTACAGGAATTGGTATTGCAATTACTCTCAATGAAACTTTCTTGTTCAAAGGTCTGAATTCTGAGTTTTGTCTGTGGCTGGCGTCAGGGGAGGTGAATTTCCATCAAAACAGCAAAGTAATTTAAAAAGTAATCGCGACTCAAAGTAACAATTACCTTCCAACTCCGAAACATATTGGTAAGTAAACAGAGCAGAATTCCTATCTCAACATGATAGATCGTTCAGGAAAGCATTCAGCTCATCACTGTGCCTTACCTTGTGCTTGAATTTTGGAATTATGTCTTACAGATAACTCCGGGAACAACAAACTTTACTAGTCCATTTGTAAACAAAAGCTAATATAAGATTACCTACAATGGTGTAAATTACTGTATATCGGCACGTCGTAGAAACCCACCAGTAAAACAACTCGAATTTGAATAGACAAAATAAAACACCAATCTACGCTTCTCTCGTACGTAAAATAAGATATGAAAAGCTCGATCAGAGACGGCGATATGTCTAGTATAGCACCCATCTTAAAACACAGGTCTTCCTCCATTCATTTTTAGCATCCACGCGTTTAAAGACAGGCCTGTGAACGAACGGAACAGCAATGTAAACCAACTACTTTTGAAGGGGAGGGGGAAGGGGCAAGATTTTTTTCTTGGTCGAGAACAGTGCATTAAAATGCATTCATTTATAATTTATGTTACAGTCTGGTGCGTTGTGATATTGGAGAGAAAATTTATCTGCGATCGCTCAGCCAACCATTTTTGCTCTTGTAGGACAGTCTGGAACCCTGGAACTCTGGACCCATTTTATCTACATCAACGAACTTTTTTGAATATTCTTTTTGTAGTGAACGGGGGATCATTTCTTCTTGTACTTGCTCCATTCTGCCAGAATTAGTACTTGTATTTGAGTGGCACATTACCGCAAAAGACATTATTCCTGCTGATTGCACGACTGTCTCGTTGTCAAATTCGTGCAGACATTCCTGGAGGTTTTGGAATGGATGTTTGATGTCTGCTACCTCCACAATTTTCACCTATATCATACATCGCTACATTTCTACTTTAATCCATATGCGAAATATTACTATTTCTGCGAAATTTTCGCAGATGGCAAGCTAAATGAATCTTTTTTGCAACATTTTGATACCAAGTTTTTCTTCTGTTTGATTTGTATCATCTGTCTTTCATACTAATAAAAACATGTACACGATCGAATTGATTTTCTGTTTGATACTTATCCTACGTTTAAATTTATATATTTATTTATATGCATGAATATATTTTTATTCATTTATTAAAGTCCACTGTAGAGGTAAGAGCTACGAATCTAAAACACCCTTGAAGCTGGTGTTGTTTAGGTTCACATATCAGATAGATAAAGGATAGATTCTATTCTTAGTTTCAGTTTATTGGCTCTGATGCATTAGTTCAGCTGAGCCTTTAAAAAAGTTCTCGTTCACCTCATTGCCCATTGTACCGTAATGTTTTTTCGTAATAGAACCTTTTAGAAGGTGACTTTTAGAAGGTTATCTCTTTTGCTTGCATGTTTCACTCATTCTTGCAAGAGTGCTCAACTGCAATTTTCTCCTTCCCTGGAGTCCTTCGGAGTTATCTAAAGTGAAACTTATAGCAAGTTATATGTAACCCCTTCCTATTTACAGAAACTATGCGATAAATTATTAATGAATTATTTACGTGATCCAGTGGATTTCTAGGTTTTTTTTCGTGATTTATTAATTGCAACTGAAAAATCAAATACATTTCATCTAGCAGTTTTACATGTCAATATAGGTAAGTGGAAAAAACAAAATTAACGAAGACCTAAAAAATCAAGGTTTTAATATTCTAGATGCAAGCAACATACTCAAAAAAGAAAAAAGAGAGAGGTGTAATTGAAACCTTTCAAAAACCCCTTCCTCTATTCATGTTAGCATTTGAAAAGAACGAAGATGTAATCAAAATACATAGTATTAGGGCTATTCTCAACAGTGAAGATTGAGCCAATAAAGAATGCCTCCAAACTTATCCCTCAATGCCAAAAATGCCAAAGCTACCTCCACAATCAATCCTACTGTGGAAAGGAACCAGCATGTGTGAAATGTGCTGGACAACACATTACAGCTGAATGCATCCTTGACAGGGCCAATACTCCCAAATGCGTAAATTTTCGAGGAAATCATCCTGCAAATTATCGCGGCTGCGAAGTAGCTAAAGAGCTACAAAGAATGGGAAACAATGCCACTAAACCCCAAGTGAAAGAATCCAGTAGACGGAATCTTTCTACTGAAAGAAGTGGTAGCAGTCGGAAATCGCTCACTACAATAACGTCAGGCACTTCTACTTCTAAGGCTTCATATGCTAATGTCGCTGCGAAAAATGAGGTGACTGTGTCGAGCAATGAAAAAATGCTAGCGCAAATTCTAGAGAGATGAATGAGCAAAATCATACAAATAAGCTGTTATTCGAGAGAATAGCCAAACTAGAAAAAGGGCTAACCAACTATGGAATAATTTGATGGAACTAACACTAAGAATAGCAACATGGAATGCAAATTGATTATTGAATCACACCAAAGAAGTTGAACTATTCCTTCGCTCTAATAAGATAGATATTTCACTCGTTTCTGAAACCCATTTTATTCGTTCATCTTACGTCAAAATAAGAGGGTCCGTTTGCTACACAACACACCCCAGCAATAAAGCTAGAGAAGGTTCGGGAATCATAATTAAAGAGAACATCGAGCACCATGAAGAGCCGAAAATTGAGGAGGAAAAAATTAATAACATACAACAAGCAGCCTTGCAAAGTACGCCAGTAAAACAAAACAACAATTGTGACGATCTGAAAGTATTTCCATTGGAATTGAGGAATCTCCTGAATGCGAAACGAAGAGCAAGGAAAAAGTGGAAAAATAATAGAACGTCTAAAAACAAAACTATATTCAACAGATATACTAACAAACTTAAATTTCTAATCTTCTTCCGCTTCCCAATACGACCTGAACATTCGTTAGTTCCGATTGTGGTGTCATCAGTTGTTTGAGATGCCCCGAAGTGGAAAAATGTTATAATATAAAATACTTAGGAGAAGTCTTCGATTCTAATCTTAAGTGGGAATCAGATTAATCTGGTATATAAGAGGTTAAGAAAACTGATTTATGTTTTCGCCAACCTCAGAAAGCTTCTTACTGAGGGTCTGATGACAATATTATTTTACGCATTAGCCCAGTCGATTTCGTTATATGGACTGCCGGCCTGGGGTGGTGCTTATGCCACGACTCACAGCCCCGTGAAAATTTGCCAGAAAATCCTGCTTCGTTTTATTACTAAAAGTAAATTCCTAGAGCATACAGAACCGCTGTTCCGAAAATTGAAAATTTTGAAATTCCAAATGCCTTTTGAAGCTACTAGTGTTAAGCAGCTGTTGAAGGAGAAACGTTTTACCTACCCTTCTCATGAAATAACCACAAGATTTCAATCGCAGGGTAATATTAATTTACCATGTGTTCGTACAACTGCCTCTATGCACACATACTTTTCTACTGGAATAAGAGTGTACAACAATTTTCCCTTAATATTAACGTAGAGCTGGTAAGCAATCCTAAAAAAGTTGACAGTGTCCTAAAAAAATGGTGAAATGTTTTATTATTTTTCTATATCAAGTTTTTCACTTTTACTGATGTTTTATGTACTTATCTTAAAAAAGTGGTTCATAGACCTCGGGTGAAATGTTTTTTGTATTAAGGTTTTCAATTTTACAGATATGTTAATTTATTTTATTATTTTTTATTTTGTGAAGAGTATCAACTCGTTTTCCCTGTCTCGGGTTTTACCCACTAGGGAAACTATATTTCGAAATAGTGTATATAATAATATGTAATTCAAAATCGAAATAAACTTTTATTTCATTCATTCATAAATCGTTGAAGAATTTCCAGCTCGTTATCGTCTATAACGGGGATGGGCAACTGGGGGCCCACGGGCCGCTTGCGGCCCGCGGTTGTTTTATGAGGCCCCCGAACAACTTTTTAAAAGTATTACGGTTGATATTTTTTAACAGAAATATAAAATACAAAATTTTCTACAAGAGTCCAGGTTAAGTTAACCTACATTTGTGAGAGCACTTTTCCCTCGATGAAATTTATAAAATCAACTTACCGTAACAGACTTACAGACAACCATCTTCAAGATTTGCTTAAAATGGCCACCACTTCGACAAGAATTGATTTTGACAAACTTGTGAACGATTGTGCCCGCTCTCAGTGTTCTCACTAGTGTTTTTTTTTTTTTTTTTTTTCCCAGTAAAATTGTTGATTTTGTTCTGCTCGACTCTTGTATGATTAGTATATATTATTTCAACATTAAAGTAAGTTCAATATCCGTAGCATTTGTTTATACATTAGTTATATAGCCTAAATTTCCCTTTAACCTCTTGTGCGGCCCCTGCTTTTAGCGAAAGTATGGAAGTGGCCCTTTGAGCAAAAGAAGTTGGCCATCCCTGGTCTATAACATTTGTCACAGGCACACACAGAGAGACATACAGCTATAGTGTTTTTTTTCTTTTTTTCATTTCCTTGGTCTAAGATTGGTCTAGAATGGATTTGTATTCAGCTATTTTTTTCTATTTTCATTTATTTTTATTTTATTTATTCTTTTTTTTTTTAAGTTTGGGTGGTGTCCCAGCTCGATCGTCTCTGAAAAAATGCTGATACCACAATTTCCGTTATTCTAGGCCTATGATAGTTGTTTTCGCGGGTGGGAAGAGTCTTGATTGAACCTGTACCGATTCAGATGAACTCCAGTTTGCCTATGGAGACTTCGTTTATTTATTTAACAAAATCACGGGCAGTAGCCCTATTGACAAAAATTTACAAGATAAGAAGTTATAAGTATGACAAGTTGATAAGAATTGTAAGTATATAATTATGTTTACAAATATTATAAGAAGTTGATGGAAGAAAAATAAATGAGTAACTACATATACGAGTAGGTGGAAAAATGAAAAATAACAATTTGGTTGATATAATTAGGCGAAGACCTTATTGGCAACTAGAGGGGGTCATTGACGGGCGCGAAGTTTGCTCAGGACCAGTCGACGGAATCTCGGGAGCGAAGAATTGAAGAGATCAATCTCCAATCTATTAAAATTTCGCTTGATTCTGCCGAGCGGGGCGTTAAGCTGATAATTTGTGGCAGCAACTTGTGGATAAAAGGTAGGTGTGTTCTGCGTCTCATGATTAGGAACATAGAAATTAAGAATTTCAAGTAGCTGAGGAGCATCAATCAAACTGTTTGCTAGCTTGAAGACCAATAGTACATCAGAAAACATCCTCCGCTCCTCCAATGCCAGAAGACCACTCGCGCACATGGCCCCGCATCAACCTCAAATAATTCCCACGGTGTACCCGACTTGTACGAGTAAAAGCGCAAAAACTTCCGCTGAACTCTCTCTAGAGATGACTTGCCATTACTGTAGAGGGGAGACCATACTGTGGAGCAATACTCCAGCGTGGGGCGTACCAATGTGTTGAAGAGAAGAAGCAGTGCGCCCGCAAAGTCATGGGAATGCGCTTGATGAAGCCGAGTGTTCTCATAGCCTTGCTTGTAATAAAGTCAATATGGTAGGTAAAGTTTGTTTCCTGTGTAAACATCCAAACTAGCTTCCACGGATAAATCACAAAAAGTACACATTTTTGGTGTGTACGGAGACATTTTTTACTGAGTGTAGATAAGCGACCAAGGTTGGTCACACAAATTCGTAAATAGAAGGAGGTAAATAGATGAGCCACAACTTTAAGGCACTTTCATAAGCACACCCCCCCCCCCCCCCGAAACTATTGTTCTGCATTCTTTTTGTAAACACGGGTTACGACCAGTGACTGACACCGGGTAGGTACCTAACAATTCTTGAGCTCATCCCCGATCGAAGTTGTTAATTAAAATTACGCATGATTTGCAAAGCCGTTGGTTCAAGTATCATTATAATGATACTTACGATAATGATAATTTTCGTTTTCGTTTCGATTACCACTTTCCTGAATTATTATGATAGTAGTAATTGTAATTTTTAATAAGCATTATAATCTATGAATTTGTTGGAACTAACTAGTAGGAGGAACCTGAAGATCTAAATTTATTTATTGAATAACAATGAAATCTGCGAAAAGGATTTACAGAAGTAAAAAGTAAAGTAAAGTAAACAAGGAATTTCACCTTGGATTTTCGTCCGACTACCAGGAGGTGTCGCGGACGTCGCCAGCCGTCCTCTAGAGAGGACGGAACTCGGTCGTGAAAAACTGATTTCGCTCGTGGTTTCCCATTGTTTTTTTACACGAATCGAATGAGACCATTGGGAAATCAATCGCGATTTGGGATATCGAGTGATATCGAAATTTTATAGTATTTTATCTGGATCTAAAAACCATTGGACATAATATTTCTCACTTGTGAATAAAATTTTGAGTTCGCAAAATAATCATAAAAATAAATGAATAACATCAGAATAAAATTGCAGAAATGTCGAGCGATAAAATTAAATAATTAACATGTTGGGAAATTAATTAGAATTTTAGATAATGTACAAGCTCAAACAAGAAAAGAAACCAAATACCGGAAAGTAAATTAGAAATAAAACAAGATGAAAACAAACAAAGAAGTTATGTCCTCGTTCGTATGATTTAGGTTGAAAATAAAAAAGAAATTAAAAAATCACCTAATCTTAATCTCTTTTAAAAATTCCTTTTTAATATTTAGATGTAAAATTGTTACAATTAAAGCGTCTCTTGGTCGAAATGACAATTAAAATCTGAGTGAATTGACCTTGATTCGAAGTTCGTAGATAATGCGAAGTCGATGGAGCGAAAACTAGTTATGCGTCGAGAAAACTTTTTCAATACCAATTTTTGCATGATAAATGAGAAACGGAAAAGCAACGAGTATTTTCCTGAATTTCAATTTTTTTGAAAATTCAATTCTTCGGGAGGAAAAAACAGGAATCTAAAAAAGTGAAAAATACGCTCTCTAAAATGCAACAAAATAAGCTCAACATTTAGAACATTTTTTTGTTGAGAAATATTAGTTTTTCTGCAGAAGTACGAATCAGTTCGTGTACTTAATCTATTTTGAACCGTCGAACTCTTCAGCCCAGTAACCCTTCTGGTAGTAATACGAGGGTTACCTATTGCCTAATGAACCTTTGGGAATTTGGGTTCGAGTGATATCGAGATCAAGTTCTCCTGAAACAGCATAGATTAATAGAATTTTGGCTAATCGCGTGGTGCCTGACGGAATCGAAACCGAATTGTGCAGTGCTTGGGCAATTAATTAGAATTTTAGATAATGTACAAGCTCAAACAAGAAAAGAAACCAAATACCGGAAAGTAAATTAGAAATAAAACAAGATGAAAACAAAAAAGAAGTTATCTTCTCTTTGTAGGATTTATTGAAAATAAAAAAGAAATTAACAAAATCACCTATCAGAGCTCCTTATCCTTTTTAATATTTAGATGTAAAATTGTTACAATTAAAGCGTCTCTTGGTCGAAATGACAATTAAAATCTGAGTGAATTGACCTTGATTCGAAGTTCGTAGATGATGCGAAGTCGATGGAGCGAAAACTAGTTATGCGTCGAGAAAACTTTTTCTATTTTTTTGCTGATAAATGAGAAACGGAAAAGCAAGTGTATTTTCCTACGCCCGATTTTTTTAAAAATTCAATTCTTCGGGAGGAAAAAACAGGAATCTAAAAAAGTGAAAAATACGCTCTCTAAAATGCAACAAAATAAGCTCAACATTTAGAACATTTTTTGGCCGAAGTTTAGGGACACGTATAAATCCATGATTCATGAGAATCCCTCCATTTCTGATATTAAAAAGTTCCATTATTTGAAACTGGCCCTTACCGGTCCAGCTGTCACCACCATAAGTAGTCTTTCGTTGGAAGATAAAAATTACTCCCTGGCGTGGCAAGCCTTGGAGAAGGCGTATGACTGCAAAACGATTCCCAGCACCGCTTATTTAAATCAGATTTTGGAATATAAGTCTCCTCAAGGTACGCCAACAGAGGAAAAGTATAAGGCAATTCTCACTAAAATTGGTGATAATATCTCTGCGTTCAAATTGCTGAATATCGAGAACGAAGTTTCATTTATTTGATTTTTCTTGGCCAGCAGGTGTATGGACAAGAAAACTAGAAAACGATTCGAATTGTTCTTCATCAGACTGCGATTCTTTCTTACGACCAATTAACCAGCAGATATGCAAGGCGTTGGAGCTGTCGGAAACTTCTTCGTCCGATAAAAAAGGCGAGTCCTCAAAGACTCCTGAAAAAAGAAAAATCTTGAAATATAAAAATTCCCTTTCTTCCTTGGTAACTCACTCCAGTTCGCCGTCTCACATCGGGTTGTCAGCCTGAACTATCGCTCGCGGGAGACAAACTCAATTTATTGGACCAGTTGCAATTAGTCACGCGGATGTCAATACTTCTGGGAATGATGGAGAGTGGAATACCTCGCTACTCTTCAGTC
Source organism: Creontiades dilutus (assembly GCA_031894815.1). Lineage (NCBI taxonomy): Eukaryota > Metazoa > Arthropoda > Insecta > Hemiptera > Miridae > Creontiades > Creontiades dilutus. The sequence goes on along the minus strand of JAVIWC010007553.1, from coordinate 676,449 downwards.
CAAGACAAGGGACTGGCCAATCTCAAAGTAGGCCAGCTGGTGCTCTTGATAGATTTCAACACTCCCAACATGCATTGGCCCCTTCCTAAGACTGCTGCGGAAGACCCAGGAAATGATGAAGTCAACCGTATGGTGACTGTCCAGACAGCTCATCACTCGTACACTCGACCTGTAGTGAGAGTGGTGTCTGCTCCCACTCTGCAGTCCCTCTTATACTTCTTCAACAGTCTTTGGGAGACATAACTTCAGCACAGCCATCAATCGACCAACTGCATTTTACTTTCACGCCGTCGGTAGTGTCGTCTTGTACGAAGCCGAGTTGGGGACCACAGCAAGAATATCCGTCGTCGTCTCCCGGTCTCAATAGCTTGGAACGACCGAATCCTTTCTAGCGAATTGCTGCCTTGTGGGTTAAGCCCTAAAAGGAGGCCCAGAAGCGACGAAGTCGCCATCTTCGTATATCCGGTCAGATCGTTTCCTTTCCATTATCATTTTAGGCCCTCATTTCCATTAAAGGATTTCATTTTCGAGATATAATAATTATTAAGTCGAAACTAAGGTTTATTGGTAGTTTGATTTTCAACGTCCCTACCTGGTTACCAGGTTGGAATTTTTTTCTAGTCATTTGCCTGCTCAGGCGTCCCTTTATGACGTCATTATAACCATAATCTCTCGAGAAATGACCCCCCACACTCCACCGTCCGGTCCTCATTGTATTCAGCCCCTTCCAGCCCGCGTATTAAAAACGGGGTTTTCTTGTAATCAATCAACTCGCTCCATGTTATGAGATCCTAATGATGACCCTCCAACTTTTCTCCCCTTCCAGCAAAACTCGTTCACGAGGAAAACGTTATTACGCGGCGAATCTTTTATATCCCTCCTAGGAACGAGGGTGAATTAATCATAAAATTCAATCAAAACGACCGTGTCCGTAGGTAGGCACTTCATTCTATCTAAGTTGCCTCTCGTCCTCCCCTCCACCCGTCTGTTGGAGATTCTGCAGTTCACAGTTTAGATTGAAATTCCAGATTATTTTTTGTAATGAAGTTAACGTCCACAGTACGCGAAGGAAAAAGTAAGTTCTTTTCAGTTCCATGGGAATGTTGTCGAATCTCTCTTCGTCATCATTGGAGTAACTAATGTTTCTAAAAGCCAGAAAATTAATAGGTTGGGACAATCTTCCGTGAAAACTTGATACCAGGTTTCAGTGAGTTTATTCCACGTTATCAGGTTAACACCAATATTTTTAAAACTTTTCATTAAAATCATTATAATGACTCTGAAAATTATTACTCAAGGGAATATCCGTGGTTAATAAGAACGCGAAGAAAATTTGTTTCATTTCAAACCCACCAGGGTGCATACTAATTGCTTAAATATAACATATGAGTGTGAGTATAAATCAAATGCCGGGGATGCCATTCCATGTAACAACTAATTTTAACAAAATATTACTTTTATTTAGTTCTGAACAATTTTCGCATATATTTATTTATCTTCCTATAATCAATTAATTTTACATTTGATTTAAATACATTAATTAAATACATTTTGCTTTTACACAGAAAATCTATTTGACCTCACCTCTCCAAATACTTCACATTCGTACAAATGTATGGGATACGCGGAGTGCCAGTCGAAGAACTGTGTTTAAAAAACTGATCTGCCGGAAATGTCATGACAGTTCTGCTTTTTATGTGGGGAAGGCTGCAACCCTAAACCTGAGGATGAATAACCATAGGGCCTCAGTGGCTCAAGAGAGAGCACTCCCGGTTGGTGTGCACGCACGTTCCCATAATTCATCATTTGATGAATGCTTCGGGGTGAAAGTGCTGTGCATCTTGCCTGAGGCTTTAAATGATCGCCAGCTGCAGCAGACAGAAAGGGCTCATAAATGGGTTTTGGGGGGCTAATAAACCCCCTGGCCTCAATTTAAATTATTGAAAATTTTGTCATCATAAATTATTTGTTCCGGCCTTGGATACCAAATTGATCCACCGCGAACAAGACTCCCAAAATCATTTCTTCTCGAATTTTTCTGTGATCAAGATTCTTCCGAAATATTAGAAAACTTTTTCCTCATTCTATATACTTGTCTAAATTTCTTTCTCTTAAATAATTGATACTATTATAATATATACAAAATTGATTGTTATAATAATATAAAAATTAGTATTGTTATGTAAATTGTTGTTGCTAAACAATTGTCCACCTCCATTGCCGGTCATTATGACCCCGGCGTTCGGCCCCAGACCCAGATTACCATATACCTGAAGTACCCTTCAAAAGAGGGCGATCTGTCTCCGTATGCGAGCGTGAAAGGACGTCATAATATTGGTCGCTGTGTCTTGAGGGAGTTCGCCCTTTATTTTACATCCATCATAATATCAGTTCATAATCAAGGTTTCTGCGAATAGTATTGTACAAACAACGATAGTATAATAACCAAAACATTAACATACATTCAAAATTGGAGGGGAAATCGCCATTTTATTTTTTGACGGAAAATGTAATGATGTGCCCTTCTGATTGAAACCCTGAATTTGTAGGAATTGTAAGATTCTTCAAAAACACAGAAATTCCAAAAGAAACAATTATTTGAACACTGAGTGTATGGAGTTAATAACTAGAACTCAATTTACCTGTTAGGAGTGGTGGGGAAGATTATGGTAATGAGGACATCTTTTTTGTATACGAACAACGAGATGACTTTGAACTTGATCGGTAATTCGATCGGTGAGGACATTTTTTAGTATACGAACAACGAGATGACTTTGAAGTTGATCGCTCCCTTAACACTCCCTTTGTCTTGAAAATAAGTTGGAGCAATGGCAGGTAATGATTATACTAGGCAATACGGAACAATAAATAAAATTATTTTATTCAGAAAACTCAAAACTTTTGCACTTTTTCTTCTAATTTTTGTTCAAAATTTAAAACATTACTAATCCACAAAACAAAGCCCCACCTTAAACATACCTCTTCCACTTTTTTCGACATTATTTATAACTTTTTAAACCCATAATCTTTCTTTATTTTATTTTTTTTTTGTTTTTTAACTTAGAAAAAGGAAATTGTGATATCCGTCCGCCATAAAAGACCTTAGAATTGATGTAAAAAATCCGTCACGGTCTCCTCTTAGGGTGAGTTGTCCTAATCCGCAGCATACATACGCATACATGCTATGAGCCAAAAACTAGTCAAAAAAACAAACTCAGAGACATCAATTCAGATGGGTCTCAGACCAGTCAGAGCTCATCGGAATTAGAAAATCACATTTTAAGGGTGAAAATGTTCACAATAGTGGGTTTAAAATTCAATTTCTTAAATACATTTTCATCCTTTATTTTCTCGTTTTGACGCTTTAGAAGTCAGAAAAGTTAAGGGAAGAGGGGAGGGGGTTATGAAACGATAAATCGGTTTGATATAATTTACAGTATTTTTTAATCTGTAATAAACTTATTCAACTACCCACCCTTATATGCTCTATAAGGACTTCACCATCATTATTTTCATGAATACATTCCACGATCCAGCATTGAACGGTATACTAACTGTTTTATAGCCCCTAATAACTGTAATGAAACAATCACACTTATTATTATTAATCAGTCACATCATCCTTATATCTTCAGTCATAATTTCCTTTCTTCTGGCTTTCTGTCACCTATATTCTATCTCCTATTTAAGAGGAGTAAACCCCTTGATAGTGGTCATTCGAGAAACAGAAAAACATCTTATTTAAATGTTTGTAGCAATAATGATTTTCGTTAATTTGTGTTCATCCTACTAGAATTTAATTGTAGAAACTCTCCGCAACAAATGTTCCTCTTAGAGATTGTTTAAGATTTTCGAGTATTTTCACATTCGAGTTGATGGTGTTCAGTTAACCCAATTTCTAATAACTTCTTTCATGAGGGCCAGCCTACTCGCATCACACTTGAACTTTATTAGCTGCGGCAACTGTACCTGCAAATCAAATTTCGTAAACAGAATATTGGTTATGGAAGTTTCAACATCGGGTTTGAACCTATAACGAATTTACGGGGCATCTCGGCAAACGCAAAGTCATTTTATGTGAGGGACCGAGAGCGAGTTTCGAGAGAACATATGCGTTGAAATGTGATTACGGTTCGTAAATTGTTTTAAAGCGAACTTTCATATTCGAGTGAGTAGATACAATTTTCAACGCCTCTTTCTCAACCGAAACGTAGCCTCTCAATTGATGAGCGCAAAATAACTTTTGGTGGCCATCACCTGCCAATGTAGACTCAGAATCCAATTCTTAGCACCTATGAAGAGGAAAAAAGTGGTTAAGCATTGTGTAGTAAGACAGCAGCAGAAAATGAGGCCTCACCTACTCAATGATTCCACGAAACTCTTCCCTTTCGTCCAAGTTGTTTTCTGGAAGCTCCATTCTGGTTCATTATTTTCAATAAACACATCCATTACTCATCACTATACATTTTTCTGTATGTACGTGTACAAACATTTTTCTTTCGATAAATTATGCTCGTTCATTGGCACATATAGTGCCCTGTTTATCATACTATGGCCCATGTGCTAGTTTGTGGTTTGCGGAATTATGAATAGTGATATCACTATAATTATGTTTACGGTAAATGGAGAAATCATGTCTTCTATTTATCAGTGAAACGGACAAATCAAGAAAATGTAATGTATTCCCTCCGAATTCAAGGGTGAATTTAATAAAGGTCCAATTTATTGATGTTTCAGTGAAACCAATTTAATTGTCTTTCGGTCCATAACCATAGGATGACAATATCGTCCACATATCTATGCCAATACAAAAGATTATTAGTTTTACATTTGCCAAAAATTTGGATTTCAAGGCACCCACAGCGACCCCAGGCTGAGTGTAATAATTTCCCTCAAATAGAAAATAATTTTGATCCATAGTGAAAAACATTGAATTTCAGAATCCACCATTCTCAAAAATATATTTCCTATACACTCGTCCATGCAAGACGGAGTTTGATGTTTTACAAGTTTAAACAGCATTGTGGATAAGGGTAGTTTTTTTCTATCATTACATTTCAACTTCCACACTACATTTCCCTTCACTTCTTTTAGTATGGTGTTATGTGAGTATCGAGAGCCGTTCTAAAAATGAACCCTAACAGCAGCATTCTAGGTTTTTGAATGTTTTCTACTTGCTCAGCATTGAGGTCGCAAAAAGCGAAAAAAGCGTGAGCCTATAGTAGTAACCGGACTAGTTGGCGAGCATGCTTTACGAAGTATACAGCATCTGATTCCGCTTGAGACAAAATGTTGAATCATTAATCCGGTTTTTTTAAACTCATGTTCATAATAGGTACTACCCAACTTCAATTTTTGAAATTTCTTCTATGTTAGGTTTTCAGCTTGTCGGATGAAAACCACTCCACTTCTAATTAGATAAACTGACATTCCATGTTTATTGCACCACAATATCATTTGATCAATAACGGAATTTATCTCGCGACAGCTTGGGTATTGAGGTACTTTAACGAGAGAGGAAGATTGTGTGTCTGACTTCAGTCAAAGCTTCTCCTTCCGTTCGCCATTAAATGAAACGCCTCATTATTCATCGTAATAGTTGGTTTTGAATCTTGCTAGCTCAACATTCGAGAGTGGATATCTGTGTTCATGTAACTTAAAGCTTCAGTAGCAACAGATGTCAGACCGTCACCCCGACCGTTTTTGTTGAGCGTCTCAGTTAACCGTAAAAAAGGCCACCCGACTTCTCGTGGTGGCATTGTAAAATTCGAAACTATCGAATTAGCTGTGAAAAATACCAACTCCCGAGCGGAAAGTGGGAGAAACCCGCTCAACACTTGCAGTTTCATAGCTTTGAACGTTTAAGTCCCTTGGGATGGAATAGGAAGAGCGGGTCGTCCGTCATCGGATGATTAACAACGCCCATTATACGGCCCTTATACTAAGGGATCCCCTCGTGGGAATGTTTACTATCGCTTAGTCATAACTACTAGGGCCCCCCACGTCTTTGTCAGTACACGCAACAACTTATATACATTTAGAAGACGCTTGAAAACAATGACAATGAGAACACTGACAGTAAATACCTACGGGCTTGCAGCTCTAGTTGGTAAATTTATTATCCACTGTTTACGCTGGTTTACAGGAAAAATTACCTCCGAGTTGCCGGCTCCTTTTTTATCTATTATGAATCCGAAAATGATGGTATTTTCTCGGTTGGTTCGAATAAGGCGTGTTGAGCCGTTTTGTGGGCCTTTCTTTACACTGAATTTTGCGATTTCATTCAAACTTCTCCAAAAGACAAATTATCTTTTAAGAAATTCATTGTTGATTCCGGATATTTACTTAATTTTAGAAATTCATCAAAACTGAGAAAAGTAGAGAAACATATTTTTTGGCCGTTTTTTTTCCTCCTTATTTTTTTTCTTTTTGAGAGTGAGAAAAAACATTTATTGATCATTATATGGGGTGGAATGTTGGAATAGTTGAGGTTGTGAAAAGTATACATTGATATGCCAATATACAGGTGGTTTTAAGACAATATACAAGGTGTTCGGTATAGGAACGACATAACTGTAGGGATCGATTCAGCAACTGATTTCCAACAACTTTCACATTCCACTTTTTTTTCCGCTCTTTTTTTGTCTATTGTAGATCAAAGTTTTTTGTCGTATTTCCGACCCTACCACGCTGAAATGCCCATAACACCCTTAATTTACTTAATTAATTGATTTCCAATTATACCGTTGAAAAGAGGGTTAACATTTCTGTAATTTTCACCTCGTACAATTTTCTCCTAGGAAGCGTGTGTCAAGTGTCTCCACAATAGACCCACTAGGGTCTCAGTGGAATTTAAAAAACAAGTCTTATGTACATGGTTTTTTTTTTAACCTAAACTGGCATATTTGTCAACCCTCTGCTTTTTTACCAATTTGATTTACCACCATACCATCTACTGAAAAATGGATGAGATATTCGGTAAAAACATCTGCATTTCATCAGGTTTATTATCATATTAGCATATTATCATTTCTATTGGTTTATTACAATTGTATTTTAGAGGAATTTTTGACAGGGATACTGTTGTTTGAACGTGGAAAAACGTGTATCTTCTAAACGAAATTAGCGCTTCTCAAACTCTTCAACCGATTAAAGTCAAAAGAAGAAGGGGAGGGGAAGTTTGATGGGTAATTCTGAAATGAAAAATTATGTGATCTGAAATAAAACCTGCCTATTCTATCTGCTGTGAATCGTTTAACAAAAAACCTGCAGAAAGAAGATGGAAATATTTTCTTTATAATTTAAGTTTCGTTTTTTAGAAAAGAAAAAAAACGTGTATTTCATGTCACATCCTTTTTTATTTCTGAATTACCCACCACCCTCCTCCTTTTTCCTATGATTTTAATCAGTTGAACAGGTTTAGAAATGTGTTCATCGAGTCAGCGAGAAAAATTACGTAGTTATATCCCTCTCTCCCCCTTCAATCTCATCCAACACCAGCCATTATCTCATGCCAAAACACTGAGTTCTTTTAAAAAGTTCACGGTATTCCAAATAAACACCAATTTCCCTGTCAAAAATTGCTCTAAAATAAAATGTTAATAAGCCGGAATAAAAGCGATGAAATGTGGATGTTAACGTAGAGAGCATCCATTTTGGTTTATTATTCAATAATAAACCATTATAATCGCTCTTGAAAAAAAAAAAAAAAAAAAAAAAAAACCCCCCTTGAAAATTTTATGGTTTACGTTTCAAAGGGTGTAAAACCCGAATCTGCAATAAAATTTTGCCGTCCGTCCGCCGTACGCCGTACGTTAGATTTCTCCCAAACGGCTGAAGCAAAAAAGCTGAAATTTTCAGGGAAAATCCATGTCCGGCGACGCCCCAATTCTTGAGCCAGCACTCTCACTTAACTTAAAGCGCCCTTTAAGGGCTGTCAAAGTTTTGTAAAATCCCTAAAAACCTCAACAAAAGTCAAGGCGGCCTAAATTTGAACTCTTTTTGAAGAACACTCCTCGAGGAATCGAATGAGCCCCTCCCCAGGTCCATAGGTCAAACCATCCCCGATCTATGGCGCGATTTATGGTGCCAACGTTCGCGTTATTTTGGTTTATTATTGTTTTTGTGTTGATATCAGTAACCTAGTGACGTAGTGATGTAGAAATGAGGATACTGGAGTGAACTCCTAAAAGCTTTGTAGCCGATACACGGGTTGAAGCATTCCGATAACCATTAAAAAAATAAAATAAAAACGCTGCAAATTCTTTCACTGGGGTTTATTATTCAATTGGCTTGCGTTCATGATTTGAATTTATACTAAGCTTTGGATGGTGCGTGTTTCACAGGTGATAGAGCGATTATTGAATTTCAGGAGATATGCATAGAGCACGTAAATCTGTTCTCAACCAAAATACCTATTTGGATTGTTCAGTTGATCATATTAGTGTGCCTCCTGAAATTCAATAATCACTATATCACCTATGAAACACGCACACTCCAAAGCTTAGTATGAATTCAAATCATGTACGCAAGCCAATTGAATAATAAACCTCAGTGAGAGAATTTGCAGCGTTTTCAGCAGATGGTATGGTGGTAAATCAACATTGAAGATTGTTGAGAAAGTAGGAGGTTAACAAAAATTCAAGTTTAGGCTTTAAAAAACCCCATGCACGGCGTGACCTAGGAGAAAATTGTATGAGGTGAAAATTACAGAAATGTTAACCCTCTTTTCAACGGTATAATCTAAAATCAATTAATTAAGTAAATTAAGGGTGTTATGGGCATTTCAGCGTAGTAGGGTCGGAAATACGACAAAAAACTTTGATCTACAATAGACAAAAAAGGAGCGGACAACAAAAAAAAGGCTGGAATGTGAAAGTTGTTGGAAATCAGTTGCTGAATCGATCCCCACAGCTATGTCGTTGCTATATCGAACACCCTGTATTGTCTAGTCTGTTCTAGATGCCATAATAAATGCCCCATTCATATTTCATCACGTCAAATCGATTAAGAAGGAGATTACCCACAAGGCGATCGCTGATCTCCATACCTTGTAATTGACTTGTAGATGTCCAAAGACCGTTGGCCGGACTCTTACTCCTGAATATAATTCCGTGAAAACCAACCTTTACTACTTCTTCGGACGAAACAAAAGATGATGTCAAAACTTGAAGCTCACGAAGCTCTGCACTCGAGACCATGTTTTTTTCCACATTTCCTTCAACATGTTACGTAGGTAATGCTTCGATTTACCTGAATTCATCATGCGAGCTGTTTAACTACAGAAAGGGGAACCGAACTGGGAAAGTTGTTTCATTTTACAACAGTTTTAACCACTTTTCGGCCGATTTAACTGCTGTATCCAGCAGGATAAACTTATAAGTTAAAGTAGATCCCCACCTCGTTCCTTCTAAAAATTGCTTCTCAGGTGACAGTTGTGTTAACAATCCAAACATTTTTTTTTTTTTTTGGCACGATTTGCATTGAGAAAAATCTTTAATATCGAGGGACCACTATTTGCGACATCATTTAAATAATTTATGTATGTAGGGAAAACTTTCTCGATTTCTCCCATTACCACCCACGATTGCGTTTCTCAACTCACTGAATGCTAGGTAGATGATGATAACACTTTGAGTACATACCTGTAACAAAAACAAGAATATTAGTGGTGCAGGTCAAAGATAAATGATTATTTTTAAGTTGTAAGTTTTTGAATTTTATTGATTAAATTTCTTCATCGATATTACATTACAAAATTAGAAGCATTCCTGTGTTTTGGAACTTCCGTCCCAAAAAGAGGATAATCCCTGGGGATTTTATAAGAACTTGTTTAAACGAAATTAGCGTTTCTAAAACTCTTCAACCGATTTAAGTCAAAGGAAGGAGGGGAGAGGAGAGTTTGATGGGTAATTCAGAAATGAAAAGCGATCTGAAATACAACTTTCCTTTATATTTTTTTATTATTTTGGTTTTGTTTTTTCAGAAAAGAACAAAAAAGTGTATTTCATGTCACATCCTTTTTCATTTCTGAATTACCCGGCACCCTCCTATATAATTATTTAATTTATGACAATAATATTCAACTTTGATGTAGAATAGGAAGAAGAGCAGCGGACAAACAAAAATTGCTGAGGTAAAAGTTGTTGCAAATTAGTTGCTGAATCGATCGCTGAAGTTTCCTCGTTCGTATACCGAAGACCCTGTATTGAGGAGCGAGGTGCCGAGTTTAGATAATTTTACCACCACTGACCATATAATCAGTGCTTTATGGAGACAGGTTATTCTGGTACAGTAATAATAAACTTCTGTGCAATAATTTACAGCATTTCCTCTTGGGAGAGTCGCCGGACAAAATTGTGTGTAGAGCAAATCCCAATTTTCAGTTGCCAAACTTCAAAAAATTGTTGGTTAGTTACCTAGTTAGTTTCAATTTTGAGAATCGTGGATGGCGATGCCATACTGTACAGAAATTGCTGTGCTTTCAAAACCTCACCCCGGATTTTTCCCCAGGACTTTTAGGAGCGAGTAAAAATAAAAACAATAAACATAAGCGGAAAAAAACGGTGACGAAAAAAATGTTTTCATACTTTTTTTTGTTTTTGATGATCCGGAATCTACAATGAATTTCCTAAAAGATAATTTGTCGTATGAAGAAGTTCGAATGAGCTCGTCGCTATTCCTAGTAACAGTCTCACTTTCCTCCTAGAGAGGTTCAGGTCCGCCGTACTTCTGCGATGGCAGGGTGAATTCAGCGCGTTTTCCATGATCCTGTTCAGGGATGTTTTCCCAGTAACGTTCGTGTTCCTTCCTCATTCATTCGAACAAAGCGGTTTTTACTGAGCATTTTGCTATAACCAATACTGATTCCAGAACAATGAAGAGCATTGATTTCCTTGCTCTTTCTAGAAGGTCTGCTAGGACACCCACTCCAAGACAATCTTGTTGTTTTCCATGAATATTCAGTACATCCCAGCATTCTTTTACCAGTCTGGACCTGGTTTGAACAGCGGATATAGCTTTAAGGGCTGCTTAGTTGTCCGAGAGAATAAGTAACCTCCTGCCTTTTATTCCATGTCTCACAATCTATACCCTAATGCTTAAAAATAAAATAAAAGTTTTCATTTCTTTATCTGCTTCATTTTATTCATGACGTTATTAGCTTATGGGAACATGTTAAATTACCTTTAAAATCGTCAACTGTTTTCCTTTTTTGGGGACACTTTCACAAGAGAGTGACTAAAAACCCCAATCTGTAGTTCTTTTTCCACAATCATTCGATTTAGTTAATCCTAAATAAAGAGGCTCGTTTGTTGACCGTCCTTTTTTGCTTTCAGCTGAAAAATATAATTTTTCTTTCCATAGTATTCTTCTTTTTCTAAGGTGAAATATTTAACGTGCAGGTGCGCGTTCATCAGCGCTGAGAAACGGCTTCCTGCGAAAATGTTGGCCCGTCAAAGCTGGTGAATTTCTCAAATTAATAAATCCACTTAACTGGAAGCTTATTAGTCAAGACAAGATAACTGGAGTTTATTAATCATTCTGGACCGTCCTAATTAAACTGGAGAACGTGGACGGGGAAGCGGGGGAAAATTCTCGAATAAACACAAGCTATAAATTTTCCTGTTACTCCCGCCTTATTACCCCTCCCCCGCGAGGAGTCGAAAACGACGGGAAAGTGCCCCGGAAAAACGGGTTAAGGTTGGCAAGGGATTTAAAAAAAAAAGGTTATTTTGGGACGTTGAAAGAAGATGAGTCTCACAAAAAGTTCTGTACCCTTTGCGAAAACTCCCTGGAGTATAAGTTACGGCAATAATTTATTTCAATGGTTTCCGGTTTCCCCAACGTTGCACGATCCAAATTTGACTCGTCGGATCCGAAATCTAAACTTTCAACAGACTTTAAGGAAATTGGACAAGGGGTTTTGAAACACGAAAATCATAATACTAGAGCACCGTTGCTGATTAAAAAAATCTGGTGATTCTATTTACAATTTGGGAAGGTAACTACCACACGGTTTCAATTGGTCCTCTGTGAGCAGTAGTACTAGCAGAAGGTGAAAATTTTACCTAAAATTGTACTAGTATCGTAGCAACTTGTAGATTATTATTTGTTTAGGTAAGTAGATGATTTTTTAAAGCGAATTCTTATAGAGAACTTGCCAGTTACCCGTGTATTACTTGCTCTCTCAAGTGCTGCGACTTCCATTCTATCACTCCCCCAGGTCTCATGAGGTTTTGCATTGAATGTCAGCGCTCTAAGATGAACAGGATGGAAGTTAGCCCTAGCCTGATCGAGGCACAGAAGGAAGGGAACGGACGCCCATTCACAAACTTCCGGTTTTCAACAATTGTAATCAAATAATCACAACAAATCACGAAGAAAAGGGTAAAACTCGTTAAACTTCTATTTCTCAGCGGAACGCAACTCGAAAAAAAAATACTTCATCGAAAATTGAAGCTCATATTTATGCTGAAAATCATACACCAATTTCATTAAAATTTGGCAAAAAATCGACGAAAATACCAAAAACATATTAAAATCCACTACCTACTTCCGATGAAACAGAATAACTGGTGTGATATAGATTTCTCTCATCTGCCCATTTTCTGTACATTTGTTTTATTATTCTCAATAATAAGGCTTTTTAATAGCGTAGCAAATATTTTTTATAAACAACCTCAAACTTCGTCACTTTACTTTCAAGTTGCCTAGATTCAAAATCTACAATGTCTGGAGATGCAGGGGGGCACCACGTGGGCTAACCGATTATACCCTCCAAAAGATGGTAGAAATTGCAATAAGAGAAATGCTAAGCAGTGTAATGTAATGCAAAATGATTTTGTAAATTTACTTCTCGTAGGACCGCAGCCAAAGGCTGAAAACAATTATGTAGATGCGCAAGGAAATTATAAATGAGAGAACAAGAAGCTGAATTGTAAAGATACGTATATTACACGTTAAAAAAAATGCTGAGAATCCTACCTAACTAGCTCTATGGCCATAGAAAGAATATATATCGATGGTACCGGGATGTTGCGAGCAGCGAGAAATTCCAGATCTTGAAGAACTAGAAATAGCAGTCCTGAAGATCCAAGTGCTCCAGAAAGGCCCGAAACATGGAGGGCGGAGGGGTGCAGATGGGAATCACCACTGGAATTCTCGGAATTCGATGCGATTTAGGCGGTAATTTCATGCGCTGAAATTCCGTATTTCGCGTACACTGTCTTGAGCGAGACGTCAGGTAGAATTATGCTCACTCACAACTGTAAAAACTGCAGAATTCTCGAGTAGAAATAGGGAGAAAAGAAAGACTTGATGGCTAGCTGAGATCGCATGCGGTTATAATGTGAAACCTGGGGTACAATTTCTCCCTTTTAAATTCCCACCAAACCTCAGCTGTTCTGGAAAACGTCTGTGGCGTAAGTTTGAATCAAGGGGGAATTGAGCATCAGGGGGAAGGAATGATAGGCTGCGTCATGGATGTTGGATGCTATACGGGGCGTCATCTTGAGAATCCCAGCTGATCGTAGACGTTGCAAAATACTAACAACCTAAAAAAATTTAGTTGAATAAATTACAATAACTCCGCATTCATTGTGCATGAGAAGACTATAGATTTAAAAATGATATGCAGTTTTGATTTGAATATAAGTATCTAGTGATGCATTAATATAAATAAATAGTTTTGTGCGTTTGGGAGAAAAGTGCATGTAGATGAGAGAATATACCTATGTGTGTGCTCGGAGTCGTAAATCAGCAGATGCAGATATGAAATACATTTCTTTCCAATGTCCGTCCGCCGTATGTAAAAGGCCTTACAATTAATGAAAAAAATCCGTTCTGTCGCACCTGGACTTCATTTGGGATCCAGTTGGTTCAAACTTCTAGGCAACCCGATCACGTTACCAGCAAAGATGCTACGGGCCAAAACAGGTGGTTTTTCGGGGTTTCTACAAAAATATTAAACCTAAGTGAAACAATTTGCAGCGTTTTATATATTCATAAGGAATTTTTCGGAATTGGCTGACGGCCAATTTAAAGGAGATGAAAAGGAGTCAGAAACTGTGTAGCCCTGCATCACAGAAGAACCTGGATACTCGCAAACACGCTCCTTTCGAGTTGAGTTCATCTTCAAACATGACACCCTTCGAGACGATAGCGCCTTGAAAATGCAAACAATCTCCAGGGAAACGATGAAGGAAACGAGATTGGAAAGGCCGGAAGCGATCAACCCCGAGTCCCCTATCTATGTACCGGAATCGAAAATCTTCCCCGATCCTACGTAACTTGGGCCCGACACCGCACGCAATGGACCGACCGCTATTGCACCCTGGGGGCCCCTGCGGTGCCACACAAGTCCCAGAGCTCAGCTCGGCAAAAGATTCGGGATCCTTGGCACCGGCCTCAATGAAATCGTTTCCTTTCCACTGGTTGCTTCCGTAAATATCACGCCGGAGTTGAGAGAGGCAAATGCTTGTAATGAAAGTTTCCGGTTTGTAGACGTTCAAACGGTAACGAACTGCACTCAAGCGCACACCGGGATAAATCGCAAAAAGTCCGATCAAAACTAGTTTGATTAAAAGCGTTTATTATTCATACAATGTTGGAGATATGTAATAAAAATGTGTACCCAGTGTTACGGAAGTGCATAGCTTGATTAAAAAAGGCTTACAAACCTCAAAAATGTATTGCGAAAAAAGACGATGAAAAGGAAGCACTAGACATACTTCAAAAAAAAATTGAGGTGCCCCGGAAATACTAAGAATAAGCTGGTAGAAAATGGCACGTTCGTTTCACTGAAATTGATGATGATTGAGAAGATAACTAACTGAACAAGGCCCTACCAGAACTTTAGCCGGATCCATTCATATAAATACAGTTTTCTTTAACTTTTGTACGTGAATTTTAAGCGCTAAAATTGATTTTACGCACCACTCTCCTATAGATCTCAAAAGATCGTCTAAATATTATGAAACAATAGTGTTTACATTCACTTGACACCAGGCATCGAGACCATATCGGAAAACCACTTGCCAGGGGCCTCGAAAACAACGCATCGAGAGCGATCGTTCAAAAAATAACTAGGATAGGAGTCCGTCATAGTTGTCCGTGCTAGGTCTTTCAGTTATTAACAGCAAAGGTTTTTCTACTGTACGGTACCGCAAAAGGCGAGCAGTTTGGAATTTTATTAGGTTTTTCACGACTTGTCCCATTGTATGGCGGAAGGTGGAGAGGGTCAAAGGCGGCAAAAATCTTTATCCCGAAAATTGAAATCGTCGCTCCCTGATTTGTTATTTGCATTGGAGGGGAAAGAGGGTTTCATTTCAAAAGCGACCTGGCGGACTTTGGCGGAAGGTATTTCCCTGCACGTGAAACTTTTGAGAGACTAAATGTTTTCAATAAATTTATTGAACAGCTATTATTGAAACCTAGGTACTTCATAGTTCTATGAGAATTATTCTTGCTTTGATGTCAGTGGTATCTACATGAAATGGAGCTACTGCTTAATCCCACGTAATACCGCATTTCAAAGCTTCTGTTTCATTATAATACATTAGGTTTTTAAGGTTCTACAACAGCATTCGGTGCTTTCGCTGAACAGCACAATCGTAATTTTTTTCCACTGGCCCTGTAAAATGTTTTATTCTACATATCTGAATTTGAACTATTGAGTTGAATTGTTGAAATTGACTTGGAGGATAGGACTTTTTGCCGTCTCCGCTTCACTGAGCGACGAGGCATAATGTCTTGACGGACGAATGAAGAGAACATATCGGATGACTCTCCCGGCATTCTCCAGGTGTTTCTTGTCATCCTTGAGTGTTGATATAAAATGAGGATTGAACGTGTGTCACCCAACGAAACATGATCCGTATACTGTTTCGCAATTTGAGCTGCAACACGGTTAATCGTTCCGGACGTCAATAATCTCCCAACTCTCCGTTCCCAGAGTTGAACTCTCCGGTAAATGCTCCAATCGAGATAAGAGATGAAAACAACATTCCATAATTGTCTCTTGAATCTTCCAAGGTCAATAGAGAAAAATAATACTCCTTCATATCATTGATTTTAGTTTATTATTTGTAATATTGAATCTTTGTATATTCATGAACATTTAACGTTAGTTAGTCGCACCAGAACGTATAAATGATTTGATTTCAAAAACGAAGATACAAATTATAGTATAATAAACAAATTACAGTACAAGGCCCCACCGAAAAAGCAGACAAGCGTCTATTTACTCGTGCGCACCGGTAAGAGGAAACGTCCCTGGCATAATGACAAGTGTGTCACGGCACCGTTATTTCACCAACATCTCACGTCCTGAGCCAAAAATCCGGCACTGAACGACACTAGGCGGGCGCAGTGTAAGTTGTTGTACTACAAGATAATTTTGTACATTATTAAGCGTAACTTGGTACTTACTGTAGACTACAAAGCGAAACTCGAAATTTGTTTTACAAATGCATTAAAGTGAATGTAATCAGCTGAAATTTTCAGCTGAGTACATTCACTCGTTGTCTGACGCTCCTTACGCTTCGTGTATTTTCTCAGGACGGTTCCCTGAAGGTAGGTCATACAGGCAGGGCTTCGTCTACCAAACGGACGTCCTGATAGAATTGTTCGAGAAGGGTGCAGAATAACGAGAGTAACAATAGGGATTGATTCCCTACTTCTGTGATCAATAAAGTATTAAATCGTAAAAAAGTTCAGGAAAATTCGATGAATTTACTGCAGCGATTGCAGAAAAAGAGAACCTAACTCGAGATGAAGTAGGGAATAATGAATGGGACAAAATTACTATTTTGTCACAGTCGGTAGACAACTAGCACAGCAATGTATTACAAAATTATAAACTGATTTCGTGAACCCACCATCAGTGGGTAACAGAAATTATCATACCTGAAATGGACAAAATTGATTTGGAAAGAATTACCTACAATCAGATGAAAGGTAGATCGACAGCAGGTATGGATGGGATTCACCTTCATATTATAATGAAGTATTCTGACTTCATAAGAAAGCCTCTGCTGTATATTTTCAATTTAAGCATTGGATCGTGTGTTTCCTATGATATTTTCAAACTTGCCAAGGTTGGACCAATATTTAAAGATGAAAACAAATTTGATCCTGGAAATTTCAGTGTGGGTAAAACATTAGAAAAATAAATGAAAATGCACCTAACAATATATAGAAACAAACAATTTTATTTGTGTAGAACAGTTTGGTTACGTCTGAACCAACCTTCCCGTCTATTCCGTGAACGTAGTTGCGTCTGTTGGAGGAGTAGATCACGCATTCTTTGCATTGACTGGTGATCTCTATCAGGTTAAAGACAGTAAAAAGAAAGGTATCCTCATTTATTATGATCAGTCGAAGAGTTTTCCTACCATTGATAGGATTTTATTGTTCACTCGAATGAAGAACATAAGTATTAGGAGTTGCGCCGAATAGGTTCTCCAGTTACCTCTCGCATAGGAGACAGGTTATCGCCCATGAGGAGTTTACCGGCCAACCAAAGAAAATTGATTAAGGAGTGATTCGGAAAGGGACATGAGCTCAATTTTGTTTCTGATCTATATTAATGCATTACAGCTAAATGTACCTGACCACTAAGTTTATTTGCTCGCTGACGATACCTCAGTTTTGGTGATTGGTTATACATGAGAAATGAATCAAAGTCTTTATTCCCCACAACAATTATTTTTGAAGTCTTAGTTGATAATGTGCCATAGGGACCCCAATATAGTGCTGTTGAGCCATCAACATTGACAATGAGAAGCTCCCACAATAAGATGAGTATTTTTCATCGAATGATACAGTCATCTCTTAATCTTCACTTTTATGTAGTCGCAATATTTATAAAAGAACATTAAGCGTTTGTTCAAGTACGCCACAACAGAGTGCGCAACATACCTGTCGACTTCTTCTCTTATCAAATGAGACTGATATAAAGTTATTAAATGTAAAAACAATGTGCTCTGTTCATTTATCTAAATAAAAGTATATTTTCATAACCATCTCCCGTTAAAATAATACGTGGTGTCAGGTGAAATTGTAGTTGTGTAAGTCGTGTAATCGTTGCAAAAGGAAGTGCAGTTTTTCTTCGCGATCTTTTTACTGTAGTGAAATGGCGAATGCGGGACCGGCGATACCTTCCGCCGCTTCAAATGTGGGTCCGCTTTTTAAATTATCATCGTTCGTCTTCGATAATACTATTTCCATAAGATGGCCCAAATGGAAGACTATGTTTCAATTAAACATGAAAGCCACCGGAAAAGATAAGGGGACCGACGAAGGATTGAAAATTGCCCTGCTGTTGAGTCATATGGGGGAGGATGCAGTGGACATATTTAATACCTTTCCCGACGAAGATCGTAAGACCCTCGAAAAAACTCTTCAAAAGTTTGATGAGTATTGCACACCAGCCGTGAATTTAGCCATTGAGACATTCAAATTCAATAAAATCAGTCATACCGAAGGAGAGAGTTTTGAAAAGTACCTCACGGAATTAAGAACCCAAGCAAGTAAGTGTTCTTTTATCTGTGGCAATATGGAATGTAAGAAGTCGTATGCCGATCGTATGATCATTGATCATATAGTGGCTCATATCAATGATACCGACGTTCAGCAAACCCTATTAAAAGAGCGGAAAACGTTAACTTTGGAAGAAGTCGCCACTCTTTGTAGAGCAGGTGAAATGGGGAAGAATTATAAGCGTGAGATATCAAACTTAGATAAGCCTATGAACTCGGAAGTAAATGCTCTAAAGAAATCTTATTTTAAAAATAATCGTAAACTACGTATGTCTCGAAATAAAGATGAATCCTACAATTGTAAAAAATGTGGGTCCAAGCACAAAGCACTATCATGCCCTGCGTACGGACAAGAATGTAACTTGTGTGGCCGCCTAAATCATTTTAAAATTGGCTGCTTTCTACGTAAAAATAAAAATAAAAAACGCGTTAATGAACTAGAAGAGTGCGAGTCTAGTGACTCTGATATCTTTGGGTGCGACAGTGTGGAAGTAACCTGCAACTGTAACTCAGTTTCGAGTAATAACGGCAATGACATATGGCGAGAGACAATTGCAGTCAATGGTGTGCCTATAGTATTTAAACTTGACACAGCTAGTGACGTTAACATTCTACCACTAAAAATGTACAATGAAGTTAAAAGTACATCTAAAATAACTAAAACCAATATTAAACTAAAATCGTATGGCGGGTTTATTACAAAACCAATCGGAGAAGCAAATCTAAATTGTGGTTATAAAAATAAAAATGCGAATTTTGATTTTGTCATTGTCGATTGTGACACAACTCCCATTTTGGGAGGGTCGTCATGCGTCAAGTTCGATCTGTTGCGGAGAATTTACGAGATAAAAGAAAATGTGCCGCAAAACGACCAATATCCAGATTCTGTAAAAATATGTAACCGGAAATTTGAAACTTTTGTAAAAATGGAAGATGAATTGGAGTCTAAGATTTCCAGTATTGATAATAATAAAAGCAAATTCATAGAAGAAAATGAGGATTTGTTCACTGGTCTTGGAAAGCTTCCATTCAAAGTAAAGTTAAAATTGAGCGAAGATGCTGTTCCAGTCGTCCGTTCTGCAAGACGCCTCCCCGATATTTTAACAAACAAATTAAAAATTGAACTGGATCGACTGATAAAGTTGGACATCATAGAAAAGATGGATGAACCAACGGAGTGGGTACACGATATAGTGATTATTGAAAGGAAAAACGGAGCAGTTCGTCTATGTCTCAACCCCATTCCTCTGAATAAGTACCTTATGCGTGAGCATTATAGTATTCCAACTCCGGAAGAGTTAACCTCAAATCTGGGTGGAAAAAAGTATTTCACGGTTCTTGATATGAAAGAGGGCTTCCACCAATTTGAACTTCAGAAGGATTCACAAAAGCTATGCACTATGATTACGGCATTTGGAAGATTTTCTTACAAAAGGATGCCCTATGGTCTCTCAAGTTTTCCCGAGATTTTCCACAGAGAAAACACTAAAATATTCGGCGACTTGAAGGTGTACAGGTCTTATTGATGACATAATTGTCACGATATCGACGGAAATGGAACATGATCTCAATTTAACTGCTGTGCTACAAAGAGCCCGTCAAAACAATGTCAAATTCAACAAATCGAAGTTACAATATAAAAACAATGAAGTGCGCTACATGGGTCCAATTTTTACTGCTAATGGAATACGAGCAGACCCATCGAAAATCGTAGCTATTAATAAGATGGTAAATCCTACGTGCGTCAAAGAGCTAAAAAATGTTCTAGTGGGTGTAGGTAGTGGGGTGACCACATTCACTTTGAACCTTTACGCTTCAAACAAAAGATTCAAAAATTTTCTCGGAGGAGTTAACTTCATTTATAAATTTATTCCGGGCTACTCACAAGTTACTGCCCCTTTGAGAGAACTTTTGAAAAAGAATAGTTCTTTTGACTGGACACCAAAACAACAGCAGGCCTTCAATAAAATCAAAACTTTGGTGACTAATTCTCCCAGATTAAAGATTTTTGATCCAACCCAGGATGTTGTCATACAGTGTGATCCAGTCGTCATGGTATTGGGTGCTGCTTATTGCAGGGTGGGCAGCCTGTTGCTTTTGCTTCAAGGAGCCTCAACAGTGCCGAAGCTAACTACAGCCAAATTGAGAAGGAAATGATCTCGTTGTGCTTCGCAGTGAACCGTTTCCATAACTTCATCTATGGACACAATAACGTTACCATACACACGGACCATAAGCCACTTTTGAGAATCGTGAAAAACGAGCTTCATAAGAATGGAGCTCGTTTACAGCGAATGAAACTGTATTTGTATTGACCAAATGACATCGAAAATACTATTATTTTGTTCTGTTAATATTTACTTAGGGGGAAGATGTGACATTAAGCGTTTGTTTAAATACCTGTCGACCTCTTCTCTTATCAAATAAGATTGATATAAAGTTATTAAATGTTAAAACAATATGCTCTGTTCATTAATCTAATTAAAAGTCTATTTTCATAACCATCTCCCTTAGCCATAAATCCTTGTTACGGGCAAAACTACACGAAGTTATTGTCCGATTTTGATGAAATTTCCAGGGATTGTGCGGGTTGGGGTGTAGATGGTCCCCTATAGCTTTCATGACACCCGGATCAATAGTAGCCTCTGCGCATGCGCAAACGTGAAATCCTTGTTAAGCGCATAACTCCGGGAGTTTTTGACCAATTTCGATGAAATATCCAGGGATTGTTTGGTTTGATGTGTAGATCGTCCCCTATGAGTTTCATGACCCCCGGAGCAATAGTAGCCTCTACGCATGCGCAAGATATATACAGCCACTGTGCGGAGGGATGAAGGCAGTTGGGTACTTTGCAACGACGCTGCAGTCAACCCAACATTATTTGATCCGTCATTGAACGACGCTTGTATTTTATTTTTAGAAATGTCATAATAATTATTTATCACTTCAATCATCTATCCATTCAGCGTCAATGTCAATTTTTATTATTAGGTATATTTTATAGTTTGTTCAATAGTTGAACATGCCTACCTTTATTTTCTCAAGTTATGCTCCTGCATAACAATAAATTTACCCTAATTCAATATTTACTTCGCCTAATTGAACGAATTTCTTTAGTCAATAATAATTTTCAATGATACAGTCATGTTATGGATAGGAGGAAGTTATGTGCCACACCCACTTGTCAGACGTTTTTTTAATGTAATGTAATGTTCTTTTGGTTTATCATTCAATAATAAACCATTGTAATCGCTCTTGAAAAAAAAAAAAAAAAATTCAAACCCCCCTGAACATTTCATGGTTTACGTTTCAAAGGGTGTAGAATCCGAATCTGCAATAAAAAATGATCCGTCCGTCCGCCGTAAGCCGTACGCACGAATTCTCCCAAACAGCTGAAGCAAAAAAGCTGAAATTTTCAGGAAAAATCCATGTTGGTTCGGCGACGCCCCAATTCTTGAGCCAGCTCTCTCATTTAATTTAAAGTGCCCTTTAAGGGTTGTCAAAGTTTTGTAAAATCCCTAAAAACCTAAAAAAAAAAGTCTAGGCGGCCTAAATTTGTACTCTTTTTGAAGAACACTCCTCGGGGAATCGAATGAGCCGCTCCCCAGGACCATAGGTCAAACCATTCTCGATCTGTGGCCCATTTTATGGTGCCAACATTCGCGTTATTTTGGTTTATTATTGTTTTTGTGTTGATATCAGTAACCTTGTGACTTACTGATGTAGTAATGTGGACACTGGAGTGAACTCCTAAAAGGCTTTGTAGCCGATACACGGGTTGAAGCATTCTGATATGCATGAAATGCTGATGATATATAGGTAAATATTATTACTGGGGTTTATATTCAATATTATTACTGGGGTAAATAAGTATTCTTTCACCGGGGTTTATTATTCAATTGGCTTGCGTTCATGATTTGAATCTTACTTAGCTTCGGAGTGTGCGTGTTTTACAGGTGATAGAGCAATTATTGAATTTCAGGAGATATGCAATGCATATTATGCATTGACCACGTAAATCGGTTCTCAACCAAAACACCTATTTGGATTGATCAGTTGATGATATTTGTGTGCCTCCTATACATCAGTTTACCTTTGTCTACATCGTTTAAATTTGGATTTGGGGAAGTTTTAACGCAGTACGAGTGCTAAAAGGCTTGATAAATTATAGATGTTTTTATTGTGGGAGGGTATTGAGGTTCAATAAAAAAACGCAGCAAATTCTTTCACTGGGGTTTATTATTCAATTGGCTTGCGTTCATTATTTGAATTTCTACTAAGCTTTGGAGTGTGTGTGTTTCACAGGATAGAGCGATTATTGAATTTCAGGAGATATGCATGGAGCACGTAAATCTGTTCTCAACCAAAATACCTATTTGGATTGATCAGTTGATCATATTTGTGTGCCTCCTGAAATTCAATAATCGCTCTATCCTGTGAAACACGCTCACTCCAAAGCTTAGTAGAAATGCAAATCATGAACGCAAGCCAATTGAATAATAAACCCCAGTGAAAGAATTTGCAGCGTTTTTTAAATGTAATGTAATGTTATTTTTTTATTATTCTGATCGATTAGTTAAATGAACAAACAAATAATAACCAATTATAATTAAATTCTTTTAAATCAATCTCAAGACCAAATTCATGATAACACCTTATGTAGGTACGTACTGAATAACTGAGTAAACGCTGCAAAACTTGAGATTTATATAGCTCTCACCATTCCCAACATGTCTCTCTGACATTTTCGGTGAAGCTTTGGTTTCCGAGCTTTTTACTATTATTTTTAAGAAGCCCTAGGTAAGCAAGGCTTTGTGAAACTAGAATCTAATTTTTGTAGAAAGTATGATCATTGAAAGCTCAAGATGCATTGCTTTGTGACATCTAACAGCCAACATGTAGCTGTCACACTTAATTTGCTGCTCTTGAAATACTATTCTAGTTCATTATTTTGCTTTACTTACTACAATAATGAGCCTTTGTAATAAACCAAGAGAAAAAAACGACACCCGCTATAAAACTTTTTCCTTTTTTACTTGAAAAACGAAGGACGTGAATGAGAAAGTGTCTAAAACATGATAGGAATCGGGAAGTTAATGTTGACGACATCTTAGCTTTCTGATATCTAGAAGTCAGTTACAAGGTAGGGAGACACAGTGAGTAGCTGAAGGACCCTTGCGTGTAATTTCTTTCTTGAAGATCTAAGGCTATGAAATGTAAATGAAGCTCAATGAAGATGACTGGAATAAAAACACCAAGTTGGGGTAGAATAGAAGAGCTATCGAATACAGAAATAATACACCTTTGAGGAATCATGTGCAGCGGTCTATTGTTCTCTCGTCATCCAAATTCTGTGATTCGGCACAACTAACACCTGAAATGTTAGCAATTGAATCTCTAAACTTATTGAAGAATACCATAATGTTTAAGCTAATTTAGGTATTAATTGAAGGATGCTGCTATTATGAGAGAAAGTTGTCCGTTAGGAGTTACTAAACGGTAATTTATGTACAGTTATAAGATTAGCTAGCTATTAATTGGTTAGCTGATCGAAACACTGAGGGACGTACTTATGCCTATTCAGGTGTTCATTTGGAGGTAAACATATACGTAGGTAAACTGCAGGCTCATGTAGAATCCAGAAACATGTTCGTTTCTCAACTTTTCTTTCCGGAATAATAAACCTCCTTGTAAACTAACTAGAGTTATCTCCCTAATCATACAAGAACTTAGTTGTAAGAAAAACCCCTGGTTTACAAAATCTGGGTAACGACCGCATTCAACATTTACTCACATAAATCTGTACCAATATTTATCGGCGTTCGTTGGTGGGTGCGGAGATGACTCTTCACATGGAAACTACAGTTTATCATATTCACATTCACATTCCAGTCCCCAGAGGAAAGAACTCACCGTTTTATAGAAATTTTTTTTCTCTCACTTGATTCTTATGTTTTCGAGGGTACTGAACACGAATCTGACGTTTGCAACCTAGTTCTTGTATTTACGAATAAAGTTTTATGGGGGGGGGGGGGGGTGTCGTTTTTTTCTCTTGGTTTATTACAAAGGCTTATTATTTTAGTAAGTGAAGCAAAATAATGAACTAGAATAGTATTTCAAGAGCAGCAAATTAAGTGTGACAGCTACATGTTTGCTGTTAGATGTCACAAAGCAATGCACCTTGAGCGTTTAATGATGTTAATTTCTCTAGAAATAATTAGATTCTATTCTCACAAAGCCTTGCTTCCTAGGGCTTCTTGAAAATAATAGAACACAGCTCGGAAACCAAAGCTTCACCGAAAATGTCAGTGAGACATGGTCCATGTCACATGGGAATATAGCTCTCACCATTGGGAATATAAATCTCAAGTTTTTGAGATTTACGCAGTTATGCAGTACGTACATAATTTGTTATCATGAATTCGGTTTTGGGAGGGATTTAAACGAATTCATTTATATTTTGTTATTATTTATTTGTTCATTTATTTGAGCGATCAGAATAATAAAAATCACTGGGGTTTATTATTCAATTGGCTTGCGTTCATAATTTGAATTTCTACTAAGCATTAGAGTGTGCGTGTTTCATAGGTGATAGAGCGATTATTGAATTTCAGGAGGCACACAAATATGATCTGGACACGCCCAAGCGTTGTTATTATTTTTTTAAGTAGTCGAATCCGCAAGTGATTGTTTTGTTGAACTATGTGCGCGAATCTCCCACCCCCAATCGTCTTTCCATCGGACCTCCAGGACCGCTTCTTCTCTTGCCTTCAGTCCGTTCCAGCCTTTTGCGAGATCACCTCTAACAACTTTCAACTCATGAGCTCATCCCTCCTGGTCATCAGAATCCAGCGTGGGACATTTCTCTACATAATTTCAGCACCGTCACTAAAGTCGACGTGAGACCCAGAGTACGTTCCCAAACTGGACATCCTCGTTAAATTTCTGGGTTTTGATTTCAGGTTACAGGGTTTCTTTTGGGAGCACCGCATTTTCTCAATTTTGCATGGGCGCATTCCCGCATTACTGGACGCCGCATCCTCCATCTTTATTCTCCATCACCTCGCGCGTGCTACAGCTACTCTCGTCGATACGGTCAGACTGTTCTAAATTCCCAATTTTAGAAAACCTATGTTTTTTAACGCCATAATTTGATTCACACTTTATACCAAAGGAGTTCCTTATTTTAAATGCATTCAAAACGCAAGTGTATTTTCATTTCTTTTGTATAATAAATTTTAGTTTGTACTTTGGGTAATTGGTATTCAATTTATTTGGAAACCCCACCTTTGGTACCAAACATGATCAACTGATCAATCCAAATAGGTATTTTGGTCGAGAACAGATTTACGTGCTCTATGCATATCTCCTGAAATTCAATAATCGCTCTATCACCTGTGAAACACGCACACTCCAAAGCTTAGTAGAAATTCATATCATGAACGCAAGCCAATTGAATAATAAACCCCAGTGAAAGAATTTGCAGCTTTTTTTATTTTTTATTTCATTTTTTTAATGGTTATCAGAATGCTTCAACCCGTGTATCGGCTACACAGCCTTTTAGGAGTTCACTCCTGTATCCACATTACTACATCACTAAGTCACAAGGTTACTGATATAAACACAAAAACAATAATAAACCAAAATAACGCGAATGTTGGCACCATAAATCGGGCCACAGATCGAGAATGGTTTGACCTACGGACCTGGGGGGGGGGGGCTCATTCGATTCCCCGAGGAGTGTTCTTCAAAAAGAGTACAAATTTAGGCCGCCTTGACTTTTTTTAGAGGTTTTTAGGGATTTTACAAAACTTTGACAACACTTAAAGGGCACTTTAAATTAATTGAGAGAGCTGGCTCAAGAATTGGGGCGTCGCCGAACCAACATGGATTTTTCCTGAAAATTTCAGGTTCATTTTTGAATAATAAACCAAAAGGAACAATATTATTGTGAGAGATAGGCCATGTCTATATCTTCTCATGTGTGTTGGGCCAAACTGCTATTAGCTTGAATTGGGTTAAACATTAAATTGTAGCTTAAATAACAAATGTACTGGTTATTTACATTCCTAATATTTGTACATGCCATGTACTATATTTTCTACCTCAACTATATCGACCTTAATAACCCATTCTTATATGTTTCTTTTATAAATATTGCGACTATATAGAAGTGGGGATTGAGAGAAGAATGTACCATTCGATGAAAAATACTCGCAATTGTGCCCATACTAGTGAACCAAATTTCATGTTCATGTCAACGCAGAATTTGATCTTCTTTCGGAATGAATGGGACGACGTTTTCGATATGATGCGTACTTTCTGAGTTATAAACGAAAAATTGCAAAAACTTCGAGGGTTTTCGCCATTTTGTCAGAAATGTGGCGAGAAATTTTGGTTGCAAACGTCAGATTCGTGTTCAACACCCTCGAAAACATAACAATCACGTGAGCAAAAACTTCTATAAAACTTTCCACCTCAAAACCCCTTGGAACTGGAGTTTAACTACTAAGTTAAACATCATTTTTGTTGATACTCGGGGACTTGTTGGGGGAGTGTTGGAACTTCAAGCGTAAAAGCTTGTTGGGTCGTGTTTACTCAAAAAATTGTCGCAAGTAGATCAGCTCTAGTCAGGGAAACTCTAAACATATTAACATCTTTAGGCGGGAGTGTTCATTAGTCGAGTATACGTTACCTATACCTTATTTTAGTCGCCAGCTTGAATAGCAAGTTAAACTAACGTTAGTAGCCAGCGTAGAAGAGGAATACCCTGAAAACGCGGCTCGCAGAGACAAAAGACCTACAAGAGAATCAATGACTAGCTACAAAGGACAAGGAAGCACCATCCAGAAAAGGTTAATTACTATTGGATCGATTGAAAAGCCCCGACATTTCTCTTGCAAGCTCAGGTAGCTAACCCTAAATAACGAGTCTTGAAGGTGCGAGAGGAACAATAGAGACTTTTTGGTTCAGTTTGGGAATTTGCAAAATGCAATTCAAGGAGGGAAAACGGTGGAATTATTTCCAAGTTTTATTCTATCTGTATTAAATAGCCTATCGACTTAAATCACTCATCTACCTACATTATCGTAGTCCGTGGTACACTATTCAAACTCGTCATCTCCATAACTTGTAATTTCATTCACGATGAAAATGCTCGAGCGCCGCCAGCCGCTCTAGCTCAGATGTCTCATTGAACGAGCACTGCAGCCTTACTTCCAGCCTACCTGGCCGTATAACTACAACCAATTTTCATCTCGCGCAGATGATATTATTCAAATGCTGAGCGAACGGATGATAGTACCAGAGTAGTGGTCTCATTCGATTCAGGGAATTAATTTCTATGTTAATCCAACAATGAAACTACCCTCTAACAGCAAAAGTTTTTGGGATGGGAGCAAGAGGGAGAATCCATAAATATAATTTCGTAGGGTATAAATTAATCAAGATACCGAGATTATCGGCACACCCTGGATGGACGTTCCGGAGAAAAGCTTCAGACGGCGTACCAGGGACGAACAGCTTTTATTGTAAGTCCACATTTTTAATTAAAAATTAAAATTGAATCTTGAAACGTAAAACAACAATTTTTGCGTGGAGTTTAAATAATTTTTGTTCTTGGCAGACTACTATGGTTCATCACTGAAAATAATGAACACAAAATTACTGTTTTGAGTTATTCTATTAGGAAATTTTGATTCCGAATATAACCCATATCCCTGTATCTAAAATCACTCCTTCGGACTGTTTTTCTCGACAAAAACGTTTCTCAACAAAGCTTTCCATTTTGCGGATAGAACAACTCGTTATAAAATGGTTGTCACACAGAAAAGTCGGAGAGCATAGAATTCTGGTTCCACCGGTCACTTTAAATTCCTAAATTTATCACAAAGTCGTTGCTGAGTTTCCAATAACTCCATAACGATAAAATCCTTTTTTTCTACGGATTTCTGAGGGTTAAGATCATTTTCAAATGAAGTTGAGCAGATGAGTACGTATGAGTACATCTTAAAATATCCTTTGAATCTATTCTGTAATGAGATTCAATGTTATATGAATTATCATTTATCATCATCACATTTTAGTATTTTGATTATAATGTTACATTACGAAAGTTTGCCACTGTTTGGAAAACGCAAGAAATAACAGGGAAATACAGCAGGCAGCAGCTAGCAAGCATAACACCGCGGCCGTGCTCGGTCGGCTCTCAACCACAACAAAAACCCGAATTTGTATTATTTGGGAATAGGTTTTGAAAAATTGTTGACAACTTCCTCTTCCTCTTCGCCTATAATTAATTATTTCACACTCAACAGTGTTTTTCCTTGGTTTACCCATTACATGGGAATATAAAAAGACCCAAAATCAACGCCATTACCCTAGGTAACTTGATATTCCAATTGTTTTGGTCTAAGAGATACGCAGTGTACAAAAAAAGTATGGTTGCATAAATAACATTAATCACAAATTTAAACAATAAAATTCGTCATGATTGGCCCTAATTTTGCCAGCTCTCGCACTTCATGCGGGGTGGTTTTAATCTCAAGATCGCTTGGTCCCGCTAGCCATCACCCCCCCGCATTGCAGGCGGGATTCAATAATCGCCCTATCCTGTGAAACGCGCAGACTCCAAAGCTTAGTAGAAATTCAAATCATGAACGCAAGCCAATTGAATAATAAACCCCAGTGAAAGAATTCGCAGCGTTTTTTTATTGAACGTCAATACCCCCCCCCCCCCCCAATAAAAACATCTATAATTTATCAAGTCCTTTGGCACTCGTATTGCGTTAAAACTTCCCCAAATCCAAATTTAAACGATGTAGCCAAAGGTAGGCAGATGTAGAGGGGGCACATAAATATCATCAACTGATCAATCAATAGGTGTTTTGGATGAGAACCGATTTACGTGGTCTATGCATATCTCCTGAAATTCAATAATCGCTCTATCACCTGTAAAACACGCACACTCCGAAGCTTAGTAAGATTCAAATCATGAACGCAAGCCAATTCAATAATAAACCCCAGTGAAAGGATGCTTATTTACCCCAGTAATAATATTGAATAATAAACCCCAGTAATAATATTGAATAATATTTACCTATATATTATCAGCGTTTCATGCATATCAGAATGCTTCAACCCGTGTATCGGCTACTAACTACAATACAAGTATTCACATCGGCTATCACTCCAGTATCCACATTCACGACAACTCGACGCTATCGGCCGTACATCACTAGGTTACAAACAAACAATAATTAACGAAAAAACGCAAATGTTGGCACCATAAATCGGGCCATACATCGGGAATGGTTTGACCTACGGACGTGGGGAAGGGCTCATTCGGTTCCTCATGGTATGTTCTTCAAATAGGAAAATATTTAGGCCGATTCGACTAGTTTTGAGGTTTTCAGGGATTTTACAAAACTTTTACAGCCCTCAAAGGGCACTTTAAATTGAGTGATGGAGCTGGCTCAAGAATTGGGCCGTCGTCGGACCAAGATGGATTTTTCCTGAAAATTTCAGATCTTTTGCTCCAGCCGTTTGGGAGAAATCGTGCGTACGGCGTACTGCGGACGACGGAAAAATTGTTATTGCAGTTTCGGTTTCTACACCCATTGAAACGTGAACCATGAAATTTTCAGGGGGGTTCGAATTTTTTTCTCCAGAGCGATTACAATGGTTTATTATTGAATAATAAACCAAAAGCAGTGTACAACAAACTTCCCAGTGACAATTTATACTTTGACAATTATCATGAAAAATATTAAAATGAGTAGGGCAAAAGGTTTCTGTCAATCAAATACTGGGCGAGATAATAAAAAAATGTCACAAGTTCTGAAAGTTTTTTGTGTTAGAAACATTTCACCGTTTCCACGATTCCTGGAGTTTAACATACGAGTACCATGCAACCGGTTCAACTCGGTTTTACCTGATATTACCAGAATGAATTATTGTTTCTTTTCCCCCTTCCCCCGCTCGGTCAGTACGGTTTAGAACGTCCGATGCAGTGGTTGCTATGGTGTAGATAAAGACGGACGTGGATAAAGACATTTTAATTTCCAATGTATTTCTAACATGGACAAAGCAGTCAACGCGACACCCATATATCGCTGCTCTGACGTATTTAATACGGAGCCATTCGAATGACAAGTTTGACGCATCAATGAAGAACAAGGCAAGATCGGCATCGAGCTGGTTAGAGGTTGGGCGCGGGGGAGGATGAGTGATCGGGACCATGAACGGGGACGGGCAGTCGGAAGCGGGTAGTATGTAAGGAGGGGTAGGGTGTAAAGCCTGCTTTAGTTCCCACTCACGTAGGGCATTAGTTCGTTCCTGTTTAAGTTTATAATGAACACTATCACTGGCTAATAAACTTCGCAATACATCTTCACGGGATGGCTGCATAGTGATGAAGAGAGACGTTCCCACCAGCGATGCTCTTTGACCACCAACTGCTAAAATGGGTTTGCGGATCACGTGGCTTTTTTATTTCCAGTGTTACTTAATACAATTAATTATAGTTTATTTCTTGTCAAGGCCTGGATAGATATTAATTGTTTGAGTCTGAATGTAGAGAAGACCTCCTTAGTTAGATTTTATTTTTCTAATTGCAATCGCTCAAGATCTTGAGGCGAGTCTTTCATCACTTTTCTTGTTTACATAGTACAGAAACTTTTAATTGTAATTTCTTTCCTTTGGTTGATGAATGCAAATTTTTGGGAGTTATATTTTACCATAACCTGAAATTTAATTTCCATATTTTAAGACTTGGATTTCTAAATTGCGTATTTTATGTTTTCAAGGAAGCTCGTAATTTTTTGTCTGTGTCGCTATTGAGAATTATTTACTTTGCCTTAGTTTTTTCAGTGAGCAGTGTCACTCATACTCGTACAGCAAACTCGTCAAACATTCAGTTGCCTAAACTTTGTAGTGAACGTGCAAAAAATAATGTTTATACAAGGTTTTGCAGTTCCTTTACACACATAAAGTTAACCTGACGCTTTCAACAGTTTTGCCCATTTTAGAAAGAATATTTTGAGTAAAATCAAGGAAATTGACCTGTAGACTTTTTTTAAAATTTGAATATTTTTGTATATTCCAAGAAGAATGACTGAACCCAGCACCACCAGCCGCCGCAGTTCGTACGAACTTAACTTTGTTTGGTCGGTGAAAAGAAGTAAATATACCGTTGAATTTTGTCAGACATTTTGACTTTTACTATTTTCTTCCTGTCAATAAATCAATATCTTATTCAATTATATTCATTGGAATGTCCATGCAGATTACCTTCCTTCAAGTTGGGTTGATTTTGAACTAATGATTTTTGTAGGGTCGTCTTCGGGCTAGGCAGTTGCCGTTTCTACGGCCAAGTCCGTAGAAATAATCCAAATCCGCTGATAATCATTGATGGAACAATCGCGACTTCGATGATTTGCCTTCATGAAATCACCTTTTCAACGGAAGAAGGTCTTGTCATTTAATCATCTACGGACTACTTTGTGAAACTCAGAATCCTCGATTTTGCTTTATGCACAATCGAGATTTACAGACCTGTAATCCACCGCTACGTGGTCTAGGAGGGCCCTGCCTGAGTTTGACAAGGCTGCGCTTATAGCTGCTTGCATTTTCATTGAGATATCAAACGCACAAAGGTTGTTTTAGAGGTTTTAGCTGGAAATACGTGGGACCATGAGATGGTTCCTGGGCATCATGAGGATGTCAAAGTCACGCGAGGGACAGCCATTTTCCATTTTGCGGTTATCACCGCTCAAATGGACTCTCGCTTTGGAATGCGACGCCTCGTTGGTTTTCCACAACACGTGATATGACCTCATCCACGAGGCAGCTCTCTCTCGGTTGTTGGGGTTTCATAGCTGACGGGTGAGTATCCAGGAATTTGACAGCGCTGTGTCGGTGAATTTTATTGACTCTGTGAGAACCCTGTTTTATCAAGAATAATACATCCCTCACATTCGATGTATTTTCGTGTAAATTTAAATTACAATTCTACGCGGATCTGGAAATGTAAAATGTACCCAACATGTTTGATGTTTACACATTTCATAATACCATCAATGAGAATATGCTGTAATGGTATACAATGACGAGATCCCTAAGCGCAAGCACTGTTCCTCACGTTTTAGTGGATAATAAAAAAGAACGGTAAGTTGAAATCATTAATCAAATGATCATTCAAGATGATTTCATTCTTTTGACTTGTCCTACTTTGTTGGAAGTTGCTTGGGATGTAAGCTATTAGATTCCAATTGAATCCTGAGGGTTTCTCAACTCTCGTCGAGTCAATAAATTGTTAAATGGAAAGACCCAAACTTTCTTGTCCCAATTGTGAAGGTACCTTTTCAGGGCGCAATGGCTGAATAATTTGGTACGCCGTAACGTCGGCGGTTTCTATTACTACTCCAGCGAGAATTTTAAAAATGTTCCTTCAGTTACAAAATTCAACCTTTTTGGTTTATTATTCAATAATAAACCATTGTAACCGCTCTGGAAAAAAAAAATTCTAACCCCCTTGAAAATTTCATGGTTTACGTTTCAAAGGGTGTAAAATCCGAATTTGCAATAACAATTTTTCCGTCCGTCCGCCGTACGCACGATTTCTCCCAAACGGCTGGAGCAAAAGATCTGAAATTTTCAGGAAAAATCCATCTTGGTCCGACGACGGCCCAATTCTTGAGCCAGCTCTCTCACTCAATTTAAAGTGCCCTTTAACGGCTGTCAAAGTTTTGTAAAATCCCTAAAAACCTCAAAACAAGTCGAATCGGCCTAAATATTTACCTATTTGAAGAACATACCATGAGGAATCGAATGAGACCCTCCCCGCGTCCGTAGGTCCAACCATTCCCGATGTATGGCCCGATTTATGGCGCCAACATTTGCGTTTTTTGGTTTATTCTTGTTTGTTTGTAACCTAGTGATGCCGATAGCGTCGAGTTGTAGTGAATGTGGATACTGGAGTGATAGCCGATGTTGATACTTGTAGTTTATAGCCGATACACGGGTTGAAGCATTCTGATATGCATGGAACGCTGATGATATATAGGTAAATATTATTCAATAATATTAGTGGGGTAAATAAGTATTCTTCCTCTGGGGTTTATTATTCAATTGGCTTGCGTTCATGATATGAATCTGTACTAAGCTTCGTGTGCGTGTTTCACAGGTGATTGAGCGATTATTGAATTTCAGGAGATATGCATAGAGCACGTAAATCTGTTCTCAACCGAAATACCTATTTGGATTGATCAGTTGATCATATTTGTGTGCCTCCTGAAATTCAATAATCACTCTATCACCTGTGAAACGCGCACACTGCCAATTCTTTCAGTGGGGTTTATTATTCAATTTTATTCATTTGAGTTGCATTCATTATTTGAATTTCTACTAAGCTTTGGAGAGTTTGTGTTGTACAGGGTCGAGCGATTATTGAATTTCAGGAGATATGCATACTTCACGTAAATCGGTTCTCAACCAAAACACCTATTTGGATTGATCAGTTGATGATATTTGTGCGCCTCCTCTACATCAGTCTGCCTTTGGCTACATCGTTTAAATTTGGATTTGGAGTTTTAACGCAATACGAGTGCTAAAGGACTTGATAAATTATAGATGTTTTTATTGTGGGGGGGTATTGACGTTCAATAAAAAAAACGCTGCAAATTCTTTCACTGCGGTTTATTATTCAATTGGCTTGCGTTCATTATTTGAATTTCTACTAAGCTTTGGAGTCTGCGTGTTTCACAGGATAGGGCGATTATTGAATTTCAGGAGGCACACAAATATGATCAACTGATCAATCCAAATAGGTATTTTGGTTGAGAACAGATTTACGTGCTCCATGCATATCTCTTGAAATTCAATAACCGCTCTACCCTGTGAAACACGCACACTCCATAGCTTAGTAGAAATTCAAATAATTAACGCAAGCCAATTGAATAATAAACCCCAGTGAATGAATTTGCAGCGTTTTTTAATTTTGTCCACGTTGTGACTTTTCGTTTTTCATTGGTTCGATCTCCCTTCATGTATGTATTTCTTCAGCAAATGAAATTATTTTTCCCTGAAACCTTATTCTATGAACCTACTAGCTATCTAGAAAGGACCGTTTTTCAGAAGCTGCTCTGGCTGACTTGAATTGTAAGTTCAAAGTCACAATAGGGACAAACAATGAGGACATTCAGGTACTTCGTCGACACAATGCAGACTTCCATCGCCTTTGTGGGTAAATACCAAGACGATCGGAGGTAGTAGACAATATACTCGTAGTTTTGGATACAGTGAATAGGTATATTTATTTGAAAAAAAAAACTATCAACTATTCAAAGAAGGAATGAACC
This sequence comes from Creontiades dilutus, assembly GCA_031894815.1. Classification (NCBI taxonomy): domain Eukaryota; kingdom Metazoa; phylum Arthropoda; class Insecta; order Hemiptera; family Miridae; genus Creontiades; species Creontiades dilutus. The sequence goes on along the minus strand of JAVIWC010007553.1, from coordinate 641,552 downwards.
TAAATGGTGCCTTAAAATCGAAATCAATGGCTAAAACCCATTTTAATACTGCGTGAAAAAACTAAAAATGGCCCAGAGGTTTTATTTTGAACAAGTCTTTTAAAAAGAAAAATACAATAAATGAAAAACCCTAATTTGCTTCAAATAAAGCGGTAAACTGAACATTTCCGTAACGCTTACTATGTTGCTGGCATAAGAGGGTAAGGCAAGTTTCTCTGCACCCAATGGTGAGCTTACATGCGTAAAACTGTAGATAACGAACTCAATTTTTTTCCACTTTCCTAACTCTTTTCGTCCCAGTTATGACGGTTTTCATCCTCATTGTGAATAAGAAATAGAGCATTGTTACAACGGGGAAGAATCACAATGTGGACAAAAAACCACAGCAACGGCCCTCAAAAATCACCTGTTGAGGTTTTTCCAAAAATGGAAAAATCCCTGAAATCCTGGTACGTGGGAGAGCATCACAGGAAAGCACTGAAGCGTCAGAAATGTCAGGTAATGAAATTTAGCCTCACAATGGCCACAACTGTAATATGTAATCACCTTTATTTTTATGGTCTGTCACATGGAGACACAACTGCCAGTTTAAGATATCCAGTGTGGCTTACAGAATATCTTCAAATTCCTTCTCTATCCCTCCTAGGCCTGCCACAATCATCGTCCCAATGAGGAAGACTTTTGGTGAGAACATATTTTTTGAGCCTTAACAAAAATTACGTGAAAATACAGGAAAACGAAGGTCACCATGCTAAGTTGGGTTAAAAACACTAAAGGAACCCATATTTTTTTTTTCCAATTTCCTTTTACTTTTTCCATACTTTTGAGACTTGTCAAACTTGAGGTTTTGGCTGAGAACAATCACAATGTGGAAAGACACTTTTGCGACTTTTAAATTTCATTTCTCCACCCCAAATTTGGAAAATCAAAATTTTGAAACATAGAAACATTTGGCACTCTCTCCCGTGCAGTTTTTTTTTTTTTTTTTCCATCTCTTTTTGTTTAGATGATGTGAATTTTTGAACCTTGGCGTCAACCTCACCTCATTTACTAGTGGCTAATTTTTTTGAAAATGACCAATACGCTTTGTCGGAAACACTGAGGCATGTACAAGTATACGTTCAGACTCGGGGGGGGGGGGGGGGGAGAGACCGTTAAAATTAATCAATAACAGAAGAGCAAAACAAAACCTGTCCTCGCGGCTCGGGCGCTCTTACCTGAACTCCACTACTCTGAATATTATGTGGGTCTCCAATAGAATGTACAGGGTATTGTGTACTGTGCCAATGAACAGGGTGCTGTGCCAATTGAGCCTGTCTACCGAACGGTTTGTGACTTTTTAATATAGAGGCAACTCATATAAACTGAACAATGGAAACCGCTGCAATATTTGTAATTTAAATGAGCTTTACAGACACCCTATACTATTTTCTCTTACAATGCCCAATTTTGGACCCCATCGGCACATTTTTTTGCGAGGTTCATCCGGGGCTAACATTTTTTATTTTTCATCGACCGCACTTGATTTTCAAGGAGATGAACAGAAAATCATGAATGTATTTAATTTTGTAACCAGGTCCCAAATACTCCGGGCATTTTCTCTTAATGAATGACAATAAATACATAAAAATTTATAAAGGGCTTGATAAATTCTGCTTTTGCTGACAAGAGGGGGAATGGATGGGGTAATTATTAATAATTTATCAATTAATCATCAATCGCTGAGCAAGCGAGAATTCTCGACCGACCGCAGGCCATTCTTTTTTTGTTGTTAAGATTTTGATTTAGTATGTAAACCGATTTCAGCACATTCAATTTTCATTATGGAACGGGGTGAATGGAGGAAGAAATAGCAATCAATCATAATTTCGCCAGTAATTTCTTCAGATTTTATAGACTGTTTCAAATAACCTTTTTTCGACTCCAATAGTTGTACAAAAACCTCGGAAGTTTGGTTTCCTGTCCGGAAAGGGAATAGACAATCCATCCATCCGTTACTCATACAGCCTATCATGCCGATTTTCTTGCACCCTTTGTTGTTCGATTAATAACATTGGTCTGGTTTGAAGGCCGCTGCACGTTAGGGTTAACTCCTATTTTAGCCAAATCATAAAACGCGTCTTAACATCATAACACAGAGATAGTTTGAACACATATTCTGATCTATTTGTCCAACTAATAGAACTTTGTCCTTTTGATTACAAGGATTGACTTGAGATATTTTTTTTGTTTGACTGGATAAACAAAGGGGAGTGCTTGCTGCTTGTATCTGTTTCTCCCTGTGAACAAGGACCAGTTGAACAAGGTGCACCGTATCGACTTAGGTGACACTTCCACGTTTTTAAGAGACTACACTTATGAACATAATTTTAAACATTTAAAAATAATGTTACAATCTAGACCAAATTCAATTTCTTCCAAATTGAAAAAAACGGTAAATTAGTTGAGAAGTCATGATCAGAGCCATCATCCCCTCCATCCCTCTTCCCGAAATCAAATCCAAATTATCTGAGGCTTATTGCACAAGAGAGGTTTGTTAAACAATCCGGGGATTGAACGGAAAAAGGGGAAAAAATAAACTACAGGAGACATAACAATGTGAACAGATCTGAAGGATCTTAAATATTTTTCGAAACGACTGAAGCCCGTTTTTTCGGGTACGGCGAGAGTTCCGTGAATTTGAACCTGATAGGGTCAACGGCAAACAATCCATTGCAAAGGCAGAAATGTGTTGTCTAGTTTGGAATCTTTATGTTCGCTGTGCTCGCATCTCAAAAACAAAAAAATATCTGAAGTCAATCCTTCTTGTAATCAAAAGGACAAAGTTCTATTAGTTGAACAAATAGATCAGAGTATGTGTTCAAACTATTATCTCTGTGTTATGATGTTAAGACGCGTATTATGATTTGGCTAAAATAGGATTTATCCGCTGAATGAAGGTGAACTTCCTGGGCTAATTGAGTTGATGATATTGTCCCTCTTTAACGGGAGAATAGAGAGAATAACTAAACGTGATCCCTCCCAGCTGATAACGTTGAGAAGGAGGATTTCAAAAGGCAAACAAAACAAAGGAGTTAAGCCACCTCGACGTCTTTACTTCGCGTGAATGTCCTCAGTAGAACAGTAGCCCTCATCCCACTCGAGTCATCCAACATCATGAAGGCCTCAAGACACGAGGAGAAGGAGACTCGCTTGCCTTAATTTAAAGTGCGTGCAAAGCCGTTGATAGGAACAACCCCTCCCTAGGAACTAAGATCCGGACGTAGTTACGGATGGGATGGGCGCAAATCTAATGAACAAATACAGCTCTACGCACTTGAATGTTGAGACCTGCGAGGAGCGTACGAAAGTGGTGCTTCACGGCATCACGGAACTTGGTCAAATGTTCATTCGATCAGTTCTTCCAAAAGAAAATAATCTCACATTCGGAAAGTAACTACAACTAATGGTGACATCAACAGCTCATTTTCAAGTATAGAATCCTATATTAATTATGCAGCCCCCCGTTACCCTGGGTAATGAAGATGTGGTTCCGTTTTCAATACTTAATCGATTAGACCATTAGATACAGATTCTGGATCAGACACGAAAGAGGCCGTTGAAACAACATTTACACACTCGGGATTTCTTTTTTTTAATTTATATTGATGACCTTGTTTGCGAGTAGCACATCACTTACTTCATCAGCATTACGTTATCAGTTCACCAGTACGTTGCTGAATGGGCAAGACGCTCTGAATTTCTGCTGTGCAGACGTTGCTATCTCCGTTTCGACTTTCTACCATCCAGCGTTTGACATTGTGAAACATGACCCTACAACTAAAATGGAAGATTATCCCTTAAATCCAGTTGAAAAACGTAAGTTCTACACACTTTGAGTGTTGTGTTAAATGTGGAAGACAGAAAAACCATCAACTAGCAATCGTTCCAAGTTCATGTTTGTTACTGATGATGACCTAACCGTCGTAATCGATTTAACAGTGTAACTCTTTACTTTCGTGGAAATATAGACAACGTTCTATCTTACTCCGTTTTTATTTTTTAATCGTTCCAAACATTTTCTCCAAGAAGCAACAAGGTCGAAGAAATTTGAGGAAAGATTTTTGGATTTACATTGATTTTGGATGGAATACCATCTAGAATGAAGCTAAAAGGAAAGAACCGATTTCAGACAATCTACAGACTAGGTATAGTAAACAGGTCAGTGATTTACAAAGGAAGGTTATACATTAATAAAAACCTTTGGTAATAATTTAACACAGTTAGTAGTGATCTACATTACGTCGGGTGTTCAGATCTTATCAGAGTTTCAAGATTTGAAGATTAAGCAGGTTTTCCAGAACATAAATCCGAAATCTTGGGAAATCAGCTAAGTTTGCTCTTTGCTTGCTTGCTATGTAAAGTAAAACCGCATGAAGACGGAAAAATGCAAAAAAGAAGAGGGAAAATTTACATTTTGGGAAATAGTTTGAGAGGATGATTGTGGGAAATGAAGGTAAAGCCAAGAGGAGGGAGGAAAGACCACTCTTCTAAAAACCGTTTCAAGGATCAGTTTTCTTGAAGGCAAAAGGCGGGAAATTCGAATACGCCAAAAAGTAGCTCGACTGAATCCCACGTGTTGCGCCGATTCGCAGGCAAATGGGTTATTATAACGGGATCATCGAGTTGACTTTTAACGCATAAAGGCCCACTCACCCGGATATCAAATTTCAACCCAAATGAGAGGGAAAGAGGTACGAGGCGGGATTCCGCGGAAGGGTTTCTTCTCGAAAAACCTCTCGGACGGTTTTTCCAAAGGGGAAAAAATAAGCTGGAGGAAAATTGTATTGAGGCGGGCGATCGGTCCGAGAAGAGATTTTCCTTGGGGAGGGAAAGATTTTCAATAAGATGCCGGGGAAGGGAAGAGTGTGGGATCTGAGATTGGGTATCATCGGATTCCGCGATCTAAAACCCGTCTTCCTCCCGGAACCCTTTCAGGATGTACCGGATTAGTTGAAAGAAATTACGCCTTATTCATCGGATTTTTTCCTCGTCCGCAGAGGGTCTTTCGTTTTCTCGCCCCCAATCCGATTAACGTGGCGTTTACTGAACAAAAATGTTATCACCCTCGTGGCTGGGAATCAGTTTAGAAGTGATTCCAGTTACGGAATTCGAAAGGGTGGTTTCCTCATTATGTATAAAAAGTAAGACTTGGTCATACTACGTATAGGTCTATACATAGAAAATGAAAACGTCTACAGATATGTAAATATTAGTATACAGGGTGTCCCAGTAACTACGCTCCCCCCTTTATTTTCTCTAATTGTGGACGAAAAAAAATCGGACCAACGCTATTCTTCATAATTTTTTGCGTAAAGTTCAAAAATGACAAAATTGCGTAGCACGCAACCGCGCAACCATGCGCAACCAAGATCAACTTTGTTTTTTCAAATGGAAACCCTCATTTTTTATTGCAGATTTGAATTCTACGGAAAATTTCATAAACATTTGGATCCCCAAACGATTTTTTTGACCGCGCGCAACCCGCTCAGCGAGCGCTCAAAGATGCGATGCGCCAAAATTGACATGAATGTTGTCCTCAAGTGTGGTACATGACTAAGCACTGTTTTTCAACGCTGAATCGCGTGTTGATATCCCTTTCTTGATTTGATTTCATTTTACTTCATTTACAGCCAAACAAGTCACTTTATTAGGAGGAAATCGTAGATTTTCCGTGGAATCTTTTCCGAGTATTGTTCCCTTCATGAATTATTTCTCCTTTGTGCAGGTAGACATTGCTGTTTACATGATGCGAAACTACCGTATCCAGTTGGAGAATGATCTTGTTCACGGTGCATAATCAATGTGTTGATAATTTGCGATGAGAACGACGAAAATGACAAAATTTCTACTCAGAGCAGGGGCGTGCGCTACTGCAGGAGGAGCTCAATTCGAACAATTTATCGCTTAATTGTTTCAATCATTTTTTCACCTTGCGGTGTACAACAGATGAAGCATAGGTAATATTGCTTCCTTTAGCTGATATTTTGTGAGTTATCATCAATGTCCAGAACAACTCATCCATTGATTATTAATTATTTTAAAGATGTTTCTAGAAGACTGAAAATTCTCTGCGAAATTTTGTGATGTGTAAAAGTTACGCGCTACTTCACAATTTTTTAACACTTTATCGGGATTGATTCATTATCTTTCATAACAAAATCGATGATTTCCTATTCGAAAAGAATGTATAGCACAAAATGGATAGCACCACGTGAATCAGCGTTGAAAAACAATTAAAATTCGTGTGCCACACTTGACGACTACCTTCATCTCAATTTTGGCGCATCGCATCTTTGAGCGCTCAATGAGCGGGTTGCGCGCAGTCAAAAAAATCGATTGAGGATCCAAATGTTCATGACATTTTCCGCAGAATTCGAATCTGCAATAAAAAATGAGGGTTTCCATTTGAAAAAACACTTGAACGTGAAATTTAAGCAACAAGTTCGAAAGACGACCTCAACATTTCTGAAAAAAGGCTTAATTTGAGTGAATCTTTAGATCATTTTTCATTAAATGGTTTCCAGGTTTTCTGGATTCTTTTCACCGACATCTCAGTAGACTTAGTGTCCTTTGTCCTTTCTCTTGAATGTCTCACAATTCTACTCCAAATAAGACAAAAAGAATCAGGGATAGTTTATTCTTTTCAATCTTGAAAGTTAATGAGTTTTTCAAATGTTATCGAACGAACTGGAAGATCTGCTGCCATTTAACGTAAGTTTAGAGTTTAGTGATATTATGAATATTGAATTGAACTAAGCGCCATTTGCTTATTTGGATGTTTCTCAGCTGGGATTGTGGGACGCAGTGTCACTTTCTCAATACAGTTGACTTACTTACTGATGCTTAGTTTTTGTAGTTTTCAGTGAAGGTAGCTGTTTTCCCCAACTTTTGCCTTCTAACTGCACAATACCGGTTATTATAGGGGGCGGGGGGGGGGGGGGGTTGACTAATTGCAAACAGTATAGATATTATAATATCACGTTCGGGGGAAGGTGGAAGAGATGTTCTCCTCTTCCCGTTTACTATCCAAGCCGTGTTCTGATAGGCGAATACATATTCAAATGTTCACTGTACCAACAGAATCTTGCCATATAATGTTATTGTTCTATGTAAATCGCCTGGCAAACCCATACGGCAACCGTGAATGTTCCACCCTCCTCCAGCTCCCGACCTACACTGTTAGCTTGGGTCGTTGTTTAGTTTAGTTGGTTTGTTTACCTCCGGCGGATTCCACGTCAGTTCAACGAGTCCGGCGCTTGAGTCACAGTTAGTTCTACAAAGCACACTGAACCAACACGTACATGTCAACTCAACGCATTTTAAGCGATTATTATCATCACAGCTTCTATAAATAAGTGATAAGCGAATTTTCGAAGAAAAAAACGCTGCAAATTCTTTCACTGGGATTTATTATTCAATTGGCTTGCGTTCATGATTTGAATTTCTACTGAGCTTAGGACTGTGCGTTTTTCACAGGATAGAGCGATTATTGAATTTCAGGAGATATGCATGGAGCATGTAAATCTGTTCTCAACCAAAATACCTATTCGGATTGATCAGTTGATCATATTTGTGTGCCTCCTGAACTTCAATAATCGCTCTATCCTGTGAAACACGCACACTCCTAAGCTTAGTAGAAATTCAAATCATGGACGCAAGCCAATTGAATAATAAACCCCAGTGAAAGAATTTGCAGCGTTTTTTTATTGAACCTCAATACCCCCCCACAATATAAAACATCAATAATTTAACAAGTCCTTTAGCACTCGTACAGCGTTAAAACTTCCCCAAATCCAAATTTGAACGATGTAGCCAAAGGTAGACTGATGTAGAGGAGGCACACAAATATCATCAACTGATCAATCCAAATAGGTGTTTTGGTTGAGAACCGATTTACGTGGTCTATGGATGTCTCCTGAAATTCAATAATCGCTCTATCACCTTTAAAACACTCACACTCCAAAGCTTAGTAGAAATTCAAATCATGAATGCAACTCAAATGAATAAAATTGAATAATAAACCCCACTGGAAGAATTTGCAGCGTTTTTGGTTTATTATTGTTTGTTTGTAACCTAGTGATACCGATAGCGTCGAGTTGTAGTGAATGTGGATACTGGAGTGATAGCCGATGTGGATGCTTGTAGTTTATTGCCGATACACGGGTTGAAACATTCTGATATGCATGAAACGTTGATAATATATAGGTAAAAATTATTCAATATTATTACTGGGGTTTATTATTCAATATCATTACTGGGGTAAATAAGTATTCTTTCACTGGGGTTTATTATTCAATTGGGTTGCGTTCATGATTTGAATCTGTACTAAGCTTCGGAGTGTGAAAGAATTTGCAGCGTTTTCAAATAAATATTCCTATTTTTCATATCAGATTTGGATTACACGCTCAATTCATGAAAATTCGAGCCCTGTGCTAGCTATTTGTAATTGCATTTTCTGGTTTTCCTTTTTTCCTAAATTTATATTCACATCATTCATTTATTAGGTACTTATATATCTTTAATTTTTTTTTGTATTCATAAACATTTATTTGTTAACGTTATATTACCTTATAAAATGTTATCTCGCATTGGTTATTTATGGTGACAGAAATTAATATCTGCACCCTGAAGTCATTGAGCCGTCATTCGCGTTTGCCGACCTTGAACTCGCGCGGAGCAACCATCATTACTCTCAGCTCGACTCCAATACAAGAAGCTAATTATAAAAAGGCCCCGCCGCTTCGCTAACCAAATACGATGTATCAAGCCACCTCGAGCATATCCCAGAAATAGGCGTTTGTTTTCTCTGAGACGGCCGATCTCCTTTGTTTAGCGGAGTCAACATCGTCCAGCTGACTTGAACTCCACGAGGTTCAGTGGCGGTAACAACGGTGATGGTGCAATGTGTAACTGGGGTCGTTGGTTCGTTTGTGGACACATAGGAACTCCACAATGCTGAAAATTTCCACTGATGCGAGGATTATAAAAATGTACTACTGTTTTTTCCATTAGTGAGATTAATATTAATTAAGTTAACAATCGGTTCATTATTTTTAATTATGAACCTCTACAATCGATCAACAACAAAAAGTAGTTTACCTATTAGTAGGATCCATTTCAAAATGCTAAGAATCCGGAAATCTGTTTTTTTTTTTTTAACCGTCCGCCGCACGATTTTGGAGAAAACCCCAATTTTTTTTAATCTAGGACAAAGTTTTAATGTAGAAACTTAATTAAAAGTCATAAAAGAGTTTTACTGGCAAGGAACATTGCACAATACAAAGGATTTCTTCACAATTTGTGCTAGAAATCAATCTTCTGCACTCGTTCTTGAATGATCAATTATGAAAAATAACCTTCTATGCAAAATATATACCTATGCAACAATTAAAATTATATCAAGTGCGGAGAAAGAAGAGAAGATAGAATTGCACTCGTGTTGTTATCAATCAACCCTGTGCAGAAATAAAGTAGGTCATCGAGTTTAATGATGGTATTGAGTAAGAAGTTCTTCCCTTTCTAAACATAGTTGGTTGATAACAACATGATTGCAATTCTATCTCAACTTCTCCTTAATAAAGTTTCAAGTTGTATAGTTACATTTTAGATACAGTTTAAACTAATTGATAACTCACGTGCAGAACATGATATCCCTCAAACTAATTTTTGGGAAGACTTCTTTATTTAACCAATAATAACCTAACAATCACAATCCCATTACGAAAAAAACGCTGCAAATTCTTTCACTGGGGTTTATTATTCAATGATTCTTGATTTGAATTTCTACTAAGTTTTGGAATGTGCGTGTTTTACAGGTGATAGAGGCAGATAGAGAGATTGAATTTCAGGAGATATGCATAGAGCACTTAAATCGGTTCTCAACCAAAATACCTATTTGGATTGATTAGTTGATCATATTTGTGAGCCTAATGAAATTCAATAATCGCTCTATCACCTGTGAAACACGGACACTCCAAAGCTTAGTTGAAATTCAAATCATGAATCGTTGAATAAGAAACCCCAGTGAAAGAATTTGCAGCGTTTTTTCAAGACCGGTACAATCGAAAAATATTCTATTTGAAAATTCCCAATTTCGTAAGACGGAGCATGCATATCAGAATGCTTCAACCCGTGTATCGGCTATAAACCTTTTTAGGAGTTCACTTCAGTATACACATTCACTACATCACTAGGTTACTGCGATCAAAACAAAAACAAAACAAAAAAAAACTGTTGTGTGGATGCAAATGTTGGCACCATAAATCGGGCCATACATCGGGAATGGTTTGAGCAACGGACCTGGGGAAGGACTCATTCGATTCCTCACGGAAAGTTCTTTTAAAAAAGTCCAAATTTAGGCCGCCTTGACTTTTTTTGAGGTTTTTAGGGATTTTACAAAACTTAGACAACCCTTAAAGGGCACTTTAAATTAAGTGAGAGTGCTGGCTGAAGAATTGGGGCGTTGTCGGAACAATATTGATTTTTTGCTCCAGCGTTTGGGAGAAATCGTGCGTACGGCGTACGGCCGGAAAAATTTTTATTGCAGATTTAGATTCTACACCCTTTGAAACGTAAACCATGAAATTTTCAGGGGGGTTAACTTTTTTTTCTCCAAAAGCGATTACAATGGTTTATTATTGAATAATAAACCAAAAAAAAAAAAAAAAAAAAAAAAAAACAACCAACCCTTTCATATACGTACATTTTCAGGCTCAAGCTGGGTGAAATTTCTAGCATAACCACCAAGTTCATAGGTTCTTGAGTAAAGAATGGAAAATAACAAATGATAGTAAGTATCAAATACTCTTCGATACTTACTATCGATCAAATCGAGTTCTTTGATACTTACTATCGTATCAAATCAAGTTCTTTGATACTTACTATCGTATCAAATACTCTTTGATACTTACGATGTTGACTGATCGTTACATGATAAGAATTAAAGCTCAAGACAGTATTGTACTCAGCGGTATTTCTCAACTAACCACGGAGGTACTTACATCATTCAGATGGAGAAACAAAAAACACCACTTTTGGTCAACAGTCACACCCAGGAATACTTCTCTCCCGAAGAAATACAGAACGTTTGAAGAATCCCACCCCAATTTGCAATATCATACGAAGCACTGTTTAGCATCACTGAAGTAGATAAGTTCCTGCAGTATGTTCCCTCAAATAATATTTTGAACGCCAACGATCTCCTCTGGGAACGAATCCACTCAAAATACCCAAGATCAAGAGTAATCTTCACGGATGGATCTAAAGGGAGTGAAGGAGCTGGAGCAGGTTTTTGGGATACAAGCAATAGAATGGGAAGAATGTACAAGTTACCACGATATTCGAGTTCATTCGCTGCGGAGGTTGTGGCCATCAACATGTGTTTGAAATACGTTTTGGAGAGCTCTGCCGCGGGCGATACCGTTACTACATGCACCGACTCACTAAGTATTGTAACATTGCTGGAAAACCCGGTGCCGTCCAAGGCAAACAAGGTCGTCGTAGCAAAAATGATCCAAATGCTGTACGGATGCAAGACCCTAGACATTAGAGTTGTGCTGGTACGGGTAAAGGGACACCATGGAATAGATGGCAATGAGAAAGCAGACGATCTTGCGAAACGGGGGGCATTGCTAGGCCCTTATAAACGTATTGTCCTTCCAAAAGAAGACGTTTACGCAGCATTAAAGACGCATTTTACCAAGATATGGCGCCAGAAGTACGTGGAAGACAATTCTATTCCTTGGTACAAATCCCACCAGCAAACGCTGCCTACTCAACTATGGATTTCGCAAGCTACCGGAAACCGGAAACTATGCAGAGTCATCACACGTATGAGAACAGGAGTAGCGGTATGCCCAGCGTACTTATACAAAATCAACGTCCGTACATCCCCGGAGTGTTGCGATCATCAAGAATGCGATGTAGAACATTTATTAATGGAATGTCCATATTTTTGCCAACAGAGACAATTATTTTTCGATTATCTAACGCAAGTGATTCCAACGCCATTCAATTATGTATTTATTTTACAAAATAATTTAATTTATGAAGAGTTATTCAATTTTATAAATAGTTGTGGTTTCAAGTTTTAAATATTATGCTATTATTATTAAAATATGGCTGTATTTTAAATAAAATGCCAATAAAAAATATTTAAAAAAATAATAAGATACTCTTTCAAATTTTGAAAGAAATTATTGTCCTGTAGGTTAGTATTCAGTTGATATTTGCATACCCTACGTCTCTATTCTTTTAAATCCGCACCTACTATAACTGAGGACACTGTAAGTCAACATTATTGAAACGTGTACCAAAATTCACATATCAGCTCTACTTGGGACTAGATCCTGGTCATTAGTTTCTGTGAATCCTAAAGGGCACAATCAAAAGACTGAAATATTCAACAATTGTAATATCAAAACTTTCAGTATAACACTAAAGTTTTCATGTTTGCAGTTGGTAGGTATCCCTTCAATGCATCGAAAGGATCGCTCAGTGTTCATACGGTCGCACTTCCTAAGAGGGCAAAGCTAACTTTGACAGAGAAAAAGGAGGGGTGAATATGAACGTGTCTGAACATTTACTCATATCAGTAAACCTAGTTGTGAATATTCATCAGAGAAATTTAGTCCCATGAATACCCATGTCAAGAAAGATTTACATAGTATTCAGAAGAATTCTTGATTCGATTCAGTGCTTTGCAATGAATTGGTACAGGGGAACTTTCAGAAATCTTCAATAGCGAATTCAAAGTGTATTTTGTATGTCCTTAACCGCCGGGTCAAATCTCCCACAGCCTCAAAAGGGGTGGAAATGTACAAACAAAAGTATCGAGAAATCGTTTATCCTGATTTTTTTCCTCCTTTCACTTTTCCCGCGAAAATAGAGGCAGAAGGTCGTAACTTGGAGAGAAAGAGTTGAGGTTGAAAGGTTTCGGGGTCGAGTGGCGGAACTAGAAACGGGGGTGAGGGAGTGCATTACTGATTCATTAGAAGTTTGAAAGGAGCTCCCCAGGGGTTGATGGGCTTTTGGAGGAGGTGGCTAAAGCGAACATCATGTCTTTCGGTCAGCGGCGATTACTACTTCCAGCTTTCCTGGAGGAACCTGACTGAATGACATTGGTGCCCTGACACTTTTGACTCCAGAATCGAGATCAGGCAATAGCAGATGGGGTTTGTCGAGTTAGGACCGAGAAGTTGGATCGAAACAATGTGCAGTTCATGAGAGCAGCACTTGACTTTCCATATTGTCTGTAGGATGGGTTTTGATTAAGGGAGGGGGGGTGGGGGGCAAAATCCAGGTGGAAAGGACTACGCCTCTGAATTTTGAGCAGAAATTGTGGCACCGAAGCAGTAGTCGAGGATAAGCTTAGCAGGGGGCATAAAAAAGCCCACGTCCGGAAGATGTCTGACTGCCAATCTCATCGTTGCATGCAAACTTAGCCAATTTTGTTTGCCTGGAGTAGAAGCAGGGGCATAGAGGTTTAACTGGCAACGATAAGGCTGATGAGGTTGACGGAAGGGGCTCCCGAACCCCATTCATAGGGTCAGCCAGCAGTCGCTTTACCAAAAACTACCTTAGGAGGACCATCAACAAGTGGGTCAACCAACAAACCACCAGAGGAGGGCCGAAATAGAAGGGCACGTTCGAAATAGAAGGGCTCTGGTGGGCGAACCCAACACCAAAATTTACCGAAGGGCTTTTTAGAAAAAACCGCAGGAAACTAAAAATAATGGTCGTCCTTATAACCGTGCTCTTAGTCCCTATGATTTCATCTACATCGCTTAGGGGCCACACATTCCAACCCTGGGTAAATTATGTAAGTAGACTGACGTAATTGCTGCAATTATCAAGCTCATTTAAACAACAACAGCCACCACTACGTATTCCTTCCTTCAAAGCTTTGCAAGTAGATACCCACTAGTTTTTGAGTAGAGACAGCTTATTGAATACCATTGATATTGGTATGTAACTATGCTGGAATATCAGTTATTCGATAGGAAATTGGAATTTTCTCCCCCAGCGTAGGAAAGGTTGAACGCCGAGTAGATCCAAACTAGACTACTCTTACTTCCAGCATTATCCCACAAAGGCTCTGAATGTACGCTATGGAAAAATGCAATTTGCTTCTGATCACTAATTGAGTAAAGTCTTTCTGGATTTATTAAACATTACGAAAATATTATCATGAACGAACTGTAGATTTTAACTGCTACTAACATCCTTTACAAGTCCCTTATCACAAATATCCTACAGTCAAACAAATCCATTGACTACACCCGCAACGATACTACAGGCCTAATCTATAGAACTACAGGCTCGACAGTTCAAATAAAGTTCGTCAACCCCTCAAAAAAGAAGTAACGGCAACAAGATCCGAACCTAGGACCTTTCACTCCTGAGTAACTGTAGGTAAGGTGACCCACGAATATGCTTGGTAATGAACAAGATTTTAATCAAGTATTTTTTAAATGTAAGATTTTACTCAAGTAACCATTTACATTGAATTTTAATGGATCCTAGAACAGTTGCACAACAAACCTTAGGGCCCAACTTTTCCTTGAACGTGCTGAATCTTAGGGCTAATATATACCACATTCCCTATCCTTTTTGGAATTGCGTTTTTGCTTCTTTCATGCACTAACTGAATACAAAATGTGTTTCTTCCAACCATTTTTCAAGTATATGGAGGTAAAAATCATATCACTTTGTAAAATATTTTAGTAAAAGTAAAAATGTACCAGCAAAAATGTACCTCTTTTGAAATTGGCAGGCAACCCTTTGTACCCCTTTCTGGGTTGGCGTGGTAACGTTGGCCCATTATGAGTTCCCTTTTATCTAGAGAAGGGTTGATACTTTTACAGAAATTATGAAATCAAACTGGATGTGAAACGAAAGAGGAGTTATTATGGAACATTTAGATGTAGGTAAAGAAATTAGTGTGATGTTTGTTAAGGTGAAGCCAGGGAAGATATAAACGGTTGTGCAATTAACTGATGGAGGCTATATTTCAAATCAATGCGTATTCGTATTCGTCGATATAGTGAATCAATAAAAAAAATAAAGGAATTGTAGAATAAAATCTTAGGCCGCTTCTGCCGAAACTGAGGTTTAGCGGCTAGTCAACAATATCACAAAATATGCTGCTTTGCCACTACTTAGTTATGAAAATGACGTAACTTTGATAACTATGATATGAAGTCAGTCGAGTTAACAAGGGTGTAAGAGCAAGCTTAAAACGAAGGAGGGAACTGACTCTGGATTCTGTTAACCGAAAAACGGGAAAATTTTGTTTGGAGGGGAAGTGAAGAAAATCTAGAGTGGGGAATCGTGGGGAGCAGAGAGAGGGATAGTAGAAGCCAATCAGGGACGGGGTTACATAAGAACGGGATTCGTGACAATGAGGTAAAGGCGTCAAGTACGGTCACCGTTACCTGCAGGCCTTGAATAGAAGTCAAATGTGGTTTTTAACACCGAAAAACTCTTCGTGATCCAAAAATATTTCAGATACATCTGAACAATGTTATTGGTGAAATGAGAAAAATTTTGAAGTCGGATGAGGTTAGAGTGGGGTATGTGGCACCTAAGGGCGTAGGGCGTTTTATACGAACCGAACCCTGAGGACGATCAATTTCCGGTGACGGAAAGTAGTGTTTCAAGATCATTACATGCAAATGAATGTGGTCGCGGGACGTGAAGGGCCCCCGAAGAGGTAAAGTGGGGGACATGAAAAATATTTACGACCCGAATTCCGTCGTCTGAACGCTTTAAGACGTCTCGCCTGGCGCTGGAGAGAAGAAAATTCTGCGAGGAATCCATCGAGCAGATAGGTTTCTCGGCGACAGGACAATGATGAAACAATGTGTCTCTTTCTTTGAATACATTGGGTCAGTATATAGTATCCCGATTTTATTTGGGTGGATCACATATCATTCTTTATAGGACATTAATCACTGAACAAGGGAGCTTTTATTAACATGGATACGCAACTGAAGTCATTGCCGCTTTCTCCAGCACTTGATCCGAGTTCAAATCGTAGTTCAGCTGTTTGAGCTGAGATCGTTCGAGAAATGGATTTCAAATGGATCAACTAGCATTGTGTTTTGAACACCCGATCATGGCCGGTTACAGGGATGAACTAAGATCAATCTTTAATGTTCTTCAGATTTTCGCTCTTCAACATATTTTTTATTAATAATAATATCATAATTTGCCATGAACTCTTTTGCGTGCTTCTGCCTTGTGGAAGAGCTTGGTATCATTTTCGAATCCATCCTATAAGACAATGAACATAACGTTCGGAGGGCTACAGAATGGAATTTAAAAAAAGGTTCTTCAAATACCTATTGGAAGTTATTCAAAACTTATTTACACCCACTGGTTGAAAAGGAAAAATATGCAAAATATTTTTTGCATATTTTATATTGAGGGAATGTTCTTACTATATCTACTTACAAAATAGCTTCCTGAAAAGCAGCTGAAACCGTTTTTGTAAAAGAAAAAATAAGTACAGCACCTAAGATTTTTCACCAGTCCACTCGAACATGCATTGAAGAAGAAGAAAATGGATGAAACTCACTTTGGAACTTTCAATGCAACCAACACATACCGCATTCCTAGGGCACAATCCTTGTCAAAAAGGGCAGATATCAGCTTGCCTACTAAATGGCTGCTAATCTACTTTCTCTTGGGCGGGGCTGTTCATGTCTTTGGGTTGACTTGAGACTGACGCGAAGGATTTACGAAATAAATGCATTATGAGTTAAACAAATAGATAATAACATTAGACATTTGAATCACAGAAGCGGACAAAAACTTCAGGAATACACGAACGAACAAATGAGATGATGGCGGATTTCTATAAGGTTGACATCGAGACGTTGGAAGCTTTTTGTAGTTATTTTGTGAGGGTTCATTTGGTTCAACTTTTAGTTCAGCGGTAAATTTCGTACAGAATAATTCTGTAATAATTCGTGGTATTATTACCGCGAATGATCCTTCATTTTGTTAACACCCAGTACACGTTTTTGTAATGTTTATGAGTTGAATTAATAGATCTATTAATGTCTATGAGTTGAATTAATAGATCTATTAATACATCCATGTGTTTTTCTTCTTTTTCACTTGTTTCACATCAATCCGCTTTATTCATCTCATCATCACCTGATTTTTTTTTTTTTTTTTCGTTCCGCTAGGGGTTTTTCAACAATGACCATCCCATTTACCAATTCATGGGGAACCAAATCGACTCTGTAACGCACTCTACATCTACACCGGGTTTTATTGTTTCTCGTCCAACGTCTTGTGGAAATATAAATGCATTGAAATCAGAATACTACGCAGTACAGGGATTTTTCAACCAGGTAATATACGGGGACGCACAAGGAGTATATAAATTACGGGCTTAGCATAAAAAGTTGGAGGAGCAGGGGAAAAGGCTTTATCTTGACAATCTCAACATTTTTCCGCACTGTGTTACTTTATTTTTCAAGGGAAAAAAAGAAGTTGGTAGAAGGTGGAGAGAGGGAGGGGATAAACAAAAGCGCATAAGTAGCCAAGGCAGGAGGTGCTAAATGTCGCATCGCGAATAGCAGAAAAATCCGGTTCCAGAATATTGAAGCTTGAATGACTTCGGGGATATTGGACTTTTTTCAGAGTTGAAGAGAATTCAAAGAGAGAGGACTCTGACGATCTGACTCGTCGATGCAGACAATGACCCACTTCCGCTCTCCAACCTGTATTATTTAAACCTACTGTTTTGGTTGCAGCACGTGCCTAATACAATTTAGAAAAGATTATGATGATTATGATTGATTGGGATAGTAAGAAGAACCACCCTTCATTGGGGACAAAATATATGGTTAGGTGGTGATGAATGGTAGGTGTAATTGATTTATGATGGTGCTCAAAAATAATCTACGAATTATTTAACAATCTGAATTGATAAAGCATCGATAAATTGATTTTAGTGGAACAAAATGAAAGGAAAATTCATCTGGCCACAAATAGAAATGGTGTAATGAAGTAGAAATGAGATGATGAAATGGCTAAGGCTTATCTGATATGATGATGAGTGATGCAGGAGAATAAGTGTCCAGATCCAGGTGATGAAGGGTGCAAGAGGTTGAAGTGGTTTTTCTGGTAAACTCTTGAAAAAACGGTGGTGGTACACCCGAGAAAAATTTTGATGGTGAGAACCACGTATTATTGTTCTCCCAAAATTCAACAAGAAACTTGAATGAAACGATAATCATTATGATGATAATAATTATTCACAGATTCAGACATTTCTATTCTCGGTCGATTACCTAAGAGAAATGATAAAGCAAAACTGTAAGAATACGCTGAAAATTACCTGAGCACGATGAATGTGGTCTGGATCACTTACCTGGAAGAGAACAAACAGAAAATTACAGAAGGAAATTAGAGCGTTCAAAAATTACATGGTAAAATCAGAAAGCAGAAAACTGGATTTCATCCTTGGATATTCAGGTTCTATGAACCTGCCATGGCGTTACCTTCTATGGCGTTTGCCATTTTGGTGTTGCTTGTACAAAATTCATTAGTTCTGATATGTAGGACTATTCCTTCGGGCTTGCATAGGTTCAGATAGGTCGAAAATACTGTGAGAACTGAAACTGAACTTCGACGGCGAGATAGACATGGGACCCCGGTTTTTTGAAGCTACGTTTTCTCAAACTAATAACTCCCTACCTTAAGATTAGAAAATTGGAGGTTAAAAACCTCTGGTTTCTGAAACATTAGTTATCGGCAGGAAAATATTAAAATGTAGATTAATCGTAGAGGATTGAAAAAGGAGGCCCTTACGAAACTACACCTAATCGAGCGTCCCAAAATAAAAGATGCCAGCGTACGCACTTTCATACTTCGAAAAATCGTTACAAAAAAAGAAAGTCTGACAAGTGGTTTGAGGCACATAGCGCCCTCTTATTGATAACATGAATGCATAGATCATTAAAATAATCAAAAATGGTATTGCAAGATGCTGAATCGTAAAAGATATCAAATATAAGCTTATTTCGATTCAAGGGACAATAATGCCACGGGAAATGATCCGGCAGATCCTTCAATTCAGTCAGTCGACATGTACTGCGGGTCTGTCGCTCTGATTCTCTAGCGGGCAGAAGAATGATACAATCTGGTTGGAATAAGGAATGATCAAATCGGGGCTCTCCACCGACATTCCAATAGGTAGCTACATCACAATAACCTGAGAAATTATACTTGACGGATGCTTGCCCAAAACAAATGTTGTTCAAAATGGCCCATAACCGTAACATGCATGTGAAAATTTTGATTTTGGAGATAGTGAAAACAAAACTTCCGCTACCCACAGGAAGAATAGGAAACAAAATTTCAGTCGTGATGATCATTAGAGCGAATTTTCGTAAATTCGTGCGTTATCAATGATTATGTTTCAGTAGTCCGATATCCAACATGATTCGTAGGGGAGCACTTAACTAGCTAAATAACGTAAAAATAGGATCGGAGGACCCCGAGCACTTTCACCTACATGTGTGGCCTTTCGAAGGGAAACTCCACTTAACCCGGTCCACGGAAATAGATTAGGAATAACCAGAAGAACGAGGATGATGCACCGGTGTGGGGCGTTCGTCAACCGAAAATACCTTTCGTCTTATCGCCGGCCTTTTTGGCCAGACGTCCGCCCGCCGGGTTCTCTGATCCGTTACAGCTGTCAGGCGGTGTTACACGGCCCTTCGCTACCGTTTGTGAGGATAAATTTGATGTGGATTGATGGCGGATTTCTATTGGACAAGGACGTGGAAAATGAACATCTGCCAAGTTCGCTTCCCGCCTCGACAAAGCTAAATGAGATGCTTTTGAATAATTCTGTCGTGTAATGAACTCATTCTGAAGTATAAGTATGCTGGAGTACCCTTGATTGCCTATATTTACCCACCTACAATAGGGACAAGCCAGTGATACTCGTACATTTATAAACGGTGTCCTCAAAATTGATATGTGAGTTAGTTATTGGAAATGTCCTCCAAAATCAATCCCTGAATCGTTGACCTCTAGGTTTTTTACACCCGTACATAGGCGGACGATGTGAAGTTGATATTGATATCCTTATTAATCAATCAGACTGGTCAGTATCGAATAATCCATGATCTTGTTAACTAACGTTCTCCCGATTCTACCAAACTTTTTCATAAAATGAACATGTTTTCATGAGCAACAATGGACAAAAAGATGGGTAAAATTAACAACAATCAAACTTTTTCGAGCAATAGTTTGCTATTTGTAGCAACTTTGAAGCGGTTTTAATTTTTATTTTTCCAGATCTTACCAAATTTATGGTGTTCAACAATATAATGTGTAGTCCACCACATACATTCTTATCAGAAGCTTCATTCATGACTAAATTGTTGCAATCCTGATGAAAGGAGGGAATAAGTATGCAGCCCAACAAGAACCCTCAGAACTAGTCTAGGCCAATGGGAATTCAAAGAACATCGGATATTCCTTACAGGAAAAAGTTTATCTCACAATTAAGTAATTTCAACCATCTGATTTCACATAAAATAAGTGAAGAAGTAGACAAACATGTTAGTTCGGAATTAAATACGAGACCGACATTGTTTACGCTTGTAGTTGATAATGGTATAGCCTTATCGCCGAAACCAGTCTTTCTGGTGTATCTAATCCTCTATATCGATATGTTCTCATCAACAATAAATACAAAAGAGATCTTAGTAGAATGAAGGTCACTGGGACAGAGATACAACACCTTTGGAAGAGAAGTGATTTCCAGTTGACCTTGAAACCGATGCTAGACCTCGGCAGGAAGGCGAGGAATCCGCGGAAGAGCACGTCTGACCGGCTGCCGTCATCCATTTGTATCATATTCGAAAATCTGTTTCCTCCGAGTAGGATTCCAGTGATTTCTGGTGATTTAACAAATCTCATACAACGTTTCAACGAGGGAACTTCCTTAAGGAACATCAACGCTAATTTTACAGATGGGTACCGACTAGTAAAACAGTATTAATGATTTCAAATGTCCAAGAGTTATGAGGAATGGAATGTGTGATGGAGACGCTTGCCATCCTTCACAAGAACGGAACGATGAAGCAACGGCCATTTAAAATACTTTACCAAGGATGGAAAGCAACAACAACACAAGATGATGCACCCAGAAAGAATAAAGAGGCCGCAGGGCAACGCCCAACAAAAAAGGTTCCCTCCGAACACGGTTTCAAACGTATCTCTCCTGACCCGCCCATCCACCAACCGACAACATCCCAACAGGGAAGGAAAGTATATTATGGAGGCTGCGGCCGTTGAACCCCCTAATTAGTTACCTTGAGGGTTTCGGCTACTAAACTGTCACAATAAACGTTTCTTCTCCACCCACAAGCTAGAGGGGCATCGCAAGCGTTCATGATTTGAATTTCTACTAAGCTTTGGAGTGTGGGTGTTTCACAGATGATAGAGCGATTATTGAATTTCAGGAGGCACACAAATATGATCAACTGATCAATTGAAATAGGTATTTTGGTTGAGAACAGATTTACGTGCTCTATGCATATCTCCTGAAATTCAATAATCGCTCTATCACCTGTGAAACAGGAACACTCCAAAGGTTAGTAGAAATTAAAATCATGAACGCAAGCCAATTGAATAAACCTCAGTGAAAGAATTTGCAGCGTTATTTTATTTCTGGTTCACTAAACATACTGCCTTTTTTTTCGGAGCAGGCCAGGGCTGTTTTTGCGGTCTCTTGTTCGCATGCACACAGGCAAGAGTCAAATAGTGGAAATATTAGAGGAAAAAATATGGAAGAAGGAAGGAAATGAATAATAGAACTTTCCCTCTCACCCCTCACTCATTACACACCCCTCTCGTGAGCCTTAGGTCCTGAGGTAATTATTTATAAAACAGTTAACTGCAATGAGTGGCCATTTAATGAACAAATAGCAAACCTTCATGAAATATTTTACAGCTTTTAGCTTACTGAAATATCTTGAGTTTCAGTTGGTTGATGCTCGCAAACAGCTCTTATTACTAGAAGCAAGTGACAACTAGATGCTCATTATTACCTACAAACAAACAATACATGAGGAATATGAGCCCATAAATACGCTTAAAAGGCATTAAGGCCACAGAAGATTCAGTTTGCTGGGAAACAACCACCTGTGAGGAATTGTGGGGAATCACAGAAAGAGTTGTGTAGTATTCGTAACTAGCTACGTGGGTATCTGGCAAATTGAATGATTTTTTGCGGAAACAAATTTTGAATGATCCAATCTATCAAAGTCATTGTTTTTACCATATGGTTACACGAAAGGAATCGTATGGTGAAGTTATAGTTACTTGTTATCTGTATCTACGTCACAGATACTTTTACGGGTACTGTAACTATACTTGGCGACGAAAAGTAAAAATATATTTAAGACACAGTTAATGTTTTGTATACAACCACAGAAAATAGAATACACTTTACTCTATGTTCTGTGTATACAATCAGAAAAAGTGTCGTACTTAGACTGGAATTTGGAACATTGACCCCAACTGCACCAAATCACAATAGTGGAGTCTACAGAGTATGAAACGAGGAAGTAATCACTTCCAGTCATGCAGTATAGCTACAGACTGTATTATCAAAGGAATATGCGGTTTTTCGATTTTTAGTTCCACAAATGAGAATTTGACGTGTTAGGAGCAACATTCAATTTGCTTTGTATTTTAAAAATATATCGTTGAGAAGATTAGTATCTTATATTATTTCAGCTATATTGAGCTTGCTCGTATTAAATGAATAAAAATCCGAAAATTGAAGCAATCGGGAAACTGAAATTTAGTAAAACACTCTAAAAGCCTCAAAAGGATTCAGTGAACAATTCCGATTTGTTAATTGACAAGTTCCGAAGTTTCCGAATTGTAAGGGGAAAACCATTTCAGTACCTACTGCATGTAGTGAGCGAAACGTTATACAGGAAATTCTAGAGGTCGTATACTGTAGAAATGTTAAATATTTCCGACTGGTTTATCATTTTCATTTATTTATTTGATACGGACAAGTCCGATACCACAGAAAACCACCAAATCAATAACACCATTAAATTATTCTTAATTAATGTGTGGATAATTACTTCAAACTATATTTTCTGGTTGCTAACTCAATTTTCTCACTTTGCGGCTCAAAGGCCTCTAAATTATAAATTGGAAGTAATAAAGTCTTCTGTTATTACCTATCCATTTTTAATAAACTTTTTTATACCTACCTACTTTCCATTACCTGTGCTCTGCACCTGTTCCCTCGTTTTTCCAATTTGACACTGCTATCCACACTTAAATTTAATTTAAATTGCATTCACGACGAACCAGAACTATAAACCAGTCACCAAAGCCATTGAATGAACGAAACATGTAACTAATCCAAAATCAGACTAACGACTGTGAAAACGGAGTAAAATAGAACGTTGCCTATATTTCCAGGAAAAAAATGAGTACACCGTTAAATCGATTTCGACGGTTAGGTCATCAGTAACAAACATAAACTCACGTTTAAGGTATCCGACACAAGAAAAGCAGTTCTAGGCCTTGTAACTGTAATTGCGACCGAATGCAATTAGCTTAACGTGCTAGCAACTGTGTCTGTACTGGCGTTCACAATTTGCCCACCTCGGGTCGCAGAGCGGGAAAGGGTCGGTCATTTAAAGGCGGCAGTAGTTTAGGGAGACGGCGGATTCACATAAAAGAATTTTACCGAAGCTACTTATTACGATATTCCTAATCATCCAATTTCAATTTGAAAAAAGGTATGAATTCAATTTTTTTTAAATAACTTTATTGCCTAATTCTAATTTTCTTTTTTTTTTTTTTATAATGTGTCGGCTTAATTATTTTCTCTGAAATAATTTAGAACTTTAAAATAATTCATAAATAATTCTGTGTACTTACATAGTATAATGAACATAGTACAGTATTATTGCCGTTTTCAGAAGTAAAATCGAATAAAAACTCGAAGCGTAGTTTACCATCCAAATTTAGATCACTTTGAAGCACAACGAGGTGGCCGTGATTGGGACTATTTCGGAAATGATTGGCTTTAATTTGGAGACAGAAATTTCGATAACAAAACTATTGCTACAGCCAATAGCTGCAGTTAAAAAAAACGTATTTCAATGAAAATTCTGGACATCATTCTACCTAAGAACCTTGGGTAGAGGGTATATTTTGTCTGGCTACTATTACATTTTTGAGTAAGAGAAACTCGAATTGCCTACTTTCTGAGCAACTCTGAATAATTAAATGGAACAGTATAACACGCTCTCGTGCTCTTTCCATTTGCTCGGAGTAATAAAAATACCACAGCCAAAACCGTATAACTATGACAGTATAGACAGCGTTTACCAAGAGCCAAGAGTTGTTCTGCATTTGAGTTCAAGAAGACTGGGGATAAAGATAACAGCTCGACTACGTGCAAATCACGGTCTTTGTCGGGAAGACTATCACCACCAGATAACCTCCAGCATATTTTGATGATGTTTTTCAACTACGCCAAGGCCAGAATCCCAGCAGGAAGCTCTTGTTGATCATGGTCACGATTCATTCAAAATGTGAATATAAGGCAACGATATTGTCCATCCAGGAAGTGGGAATTATGCTTCAATTGAGTAATACAATTTATTTTTGAATACACTGAATACATTTCACTGAGAGTCTATTGAAATTACATAATGTACTGGAAATATTGAAATTAAATATAATTGCGTGAAACATTAAAAGTTAACAAGATAAATTGTTTGTTGTTGATTCATTCTTGGCTTTTTTGAAATCATTTAAATTTTGGTGGAGTTTTAATGAAAAGATTAAATTACCGTACACTCAGTTGAAATTGATACTATTGAAGGTTCAATTTAGTTTTTGTTTCGCTCAATAGCAATGATGTGAATTTGGCAGTTTCTAACTACAAGCCACACGACAGGGATTCTACTGCATTCCTTGGACATATGGCTAACCATTTGAAAGGTTTTTCGAACTTTCAAACGTTGAACAATATAAAAGCAACGCGATAATCCCTCATTGTTCACACGATGAATTTTCTGACATCATACAGCTCGGTTGGAAATTTAATTTTCTCTCGGAGTCGTAAAACTGAATCATCAACATTGTTGTTGATTCAACAACCAGAATAACCACGGACTTTTCACTTTTGATTGCTTTGGTTAGTATTTTGAAAGAGAGAAAGAGTTTCCCCCGCGCAATCTCCCCAGGGACCTATAAACTCCGGTTTCTGAGAGAAGGATCGGAAAAGTTGAGTCGTGAAATTTACAGGTTCATACTCATGTACCGCAAAACCGCCTTCACAAGCAGCATATAAATCTCGGGATGAAATTGTGGAAGACAACACTGGTTTCAACAAGTTAAATAAGGCGGGTTCATTTAAAAAGAAAAGTTATTTCATGAGGTAATTTAATTTATGAGTGACTAAGTAAAAGTTTGATATAAAGGCAGGACTACAAGCGGACAGAAATGGTGGCAAATGGTGCCAAAGTTGACAATTCTACCCATTTTTTCTGTAGATGTTATTATATGTATGTCAATGTGAGAGCAAGGTAATTATCGCGTTAATGGATGATACTCCGAAATGCTAAGAACATTTTCTGTTTTGAACGGTTTCAATATCACCTAACCTCTGTTTCTGGTGGTAAAGTAATGTAGAGGTATTACAAAAAGTTCCCTGACATTTCCAGAAGGGTAACATTCTTTTCTTGATCTATTACAAAAGTTCACTATCGAAAATAATGAACCAAAAGTTGAACTCCTCCAAATTTGTTATTTTACGTTTCAAATTACCTAGAATTTGTCAACCATCCTTCCTAAAAAAAAAAGAAACTTTAAAATGAGAGAAAAATGCCATTTTTGTATCCCTCATATGAACACTTGTGCTAAGGAAGTTAAGTTATCGGATGTTTCCATTTTTTAGTAACTCAAATTTGCTCCCAGTTTTGGTTCCTGCCTAATAACCCCTGTTAAGAGCTCGAGACATACTTTGAAAGTTGAATAAGGGAAATGGGTTCATAAAGCTCAACTAACGGTAGTAAAGTTCTGCGTAACAGCGGACCGGCTGAGGGCCCTGGAAAGCACTTTAGACGTTTAGTTGTGCGAGCAAGCGACCGACGCCTAAATGAACGCGTTTCACACATTCGCGCACGTGCGCTGGAAACTGCACGGCAAAGTTTCAGAGAGGCTACCCGTGTACCCGAGACCACTTTCCATTTAAAGGGGTAAAACTTTTAGAGGAGTTTAAGGTGCCACAGGCACCAGGGGGATACCTTGAAGTACATGGGGCTTTTACGTACCGACCCTCGGGGCTCGCAATAACATAAGAAATCGTAAATAGTGATACTTGACTGGGTTTAGTAAACGGAATACTGGAATAGGCTCACAGACAACGGGTAACAGGGACCTCAAATATACAAATTAGTTCAGTTATCATGAAAACTTGACTTCCTCAACGTCCCAAAATCGTGGGTCCAATACTATAGGTGGCGGGCACAAGAGAATTTATTTCTGACGTTCATAGTACTGCAGCAGTAAATTTCCCTTGTGCTCGAAAAATATACGTATCTGTTACGTATTATTGTGGTACAGATCTGAGGAAAGAATTTATTGTAGAGAGCAATTTTTCTGTATCACTGTTCCAGTTTTTTTGTAGCAGCTATAAAATAAGGTATTTTATTAAGATGTGATAAGAAGCGAGAATTTAAATGAAATCAACTATAATTTTTGAATTAAGTGCCTTACCAATTTATAATTATTAATATCGATGTGACCATGTGACAAATTATTTTACGTAAGTAAGTACATATATATGGCTGTATGGAGAAATCTAATACCAAAAAAAAAAAAAGTTAGAAAGGACCGTTACCACGGTAACCGAGAAACAACTCTTACATTGTAAAAACCACGGCCCAGCTTCTCGAACTATTTAAAAGTTTTCCCTCATTTACAAAATTAATTCAAATTTTGCTCAATTATTATCAACAATGAACCGTTGTAATCCACCAAGAAGAAAATTTTACCCCTCCCCGCCCCTCCAAATTTGTTGTTTTACATTTCAAGATGTGTGGAATCAGGAAAACGAATAATAAACATTCGTCTATCCCCCGCCCGGAGCTCTTTCCCGAACGAAAGTTGATGAAACTCGGGTCAAAAATCACATTTGGGACTGAATTGTCGGTAACGCACCAAGTCAATCCTAAAGGGAGGAACCAAGGGGAGAAATATTAGAAAATCAGAACATAGAAAACGTTCAAAATAACACAAATATTTGTTTATAGGTTGGAAGGGGGGGGGGGGAGATAATACAAACACGAGAAAAATATAGTTACATACAAATACATTTCAGACCATTCTAAGACCGATTAAGAACTTAGGCGTGTTTTGAAACATATTTCAGATCCCTCACATTTATTTATGCCAGTGGGTGAATGGAGAAAAAGAAATAAATCGTTGTCTTCACTATTTCTTTCTTCTTTTTTTTAATAAATAAACTTCAAAAGTTTCGAATTTTATGCCTTGAAGGGGGATGACAGCCAATTCATTCCGCGATCCTCAAAGCTACTAAAATTCCCAACCAATTTTCGTGCATTTTTCCCTTCGATTACGAATTTGGCCAAGTTCAAAAAATATTCATAAGTATTAATAATTACGTTTATAAGTTTGATCATATAAAAACTGGATATAGGGAGGTCCCTATAGTTCATGCATTACTCACCAATAATATTATGGTTTTTGTAATACTCCCCGAGAAAATCTGAAATGTACACTCCCCAAAAGTTTACTCAACTATTCAACTTTAATCCATTGGAAACCAAGATACTACCTACATTTGAAATTCTCATAATACTTCGTTGAATCCCCCCCATCCGTCTCTTATTCTCTCCCTTTAAAAAATATCCAAGACCCATTGGTATCCAGTCTCTGGGTTTTTCCAACTAGTCGGCGCGGCCGCAGATTCAATGGATCTGGATGGATGGATGGAATGGGCTTCCGACATCAATTTTAGGACAGGGACACTGTTTTCAAAAAAGGATTTGACATCAATCGTTCCATAACGGGGCCTGGGGTTTTCCCACAGCCTTCCTCCCTCCGCCATGCGCGTATGAATAGGTATATCACCACTACAACTGGGTTTTCTTTTCGAAAAGATAGTTCTCTCACAGGTCCAACTTTAGAATCGGACAGTTTTTCGTTAATAGAGCACACTACAGACTTGAACTGGAAATCCTCCCCATCGAGCAAGTCACAAATTTGTTTGCCATATAACTTTTTGTTCATTAAGTACTTATAAGTTAAAACTTTTCACATGTAAATTGTGTCCCCCACAATCTTTCACGAGTAGTTTTCATACACAAGCCTTTAAAAACATGATTATTCTCAGTAATTTATTTCTAAATACGTAGGAAATTCTTTGTCAATTAAAACACCAATAAGCTTATCACAGTAAGGTATTCCATTTTTTGTATATTTGTAGATTCCGCTTGACGATGTGGAGAAATAAAACTCCAAAACGTTGGGAACAAGTTTTTTTTTTTTTTTTAATTCAAGATCGAACCTCAATAAACCCCCAGAAGCTTCTTCTGAATTACTGTAAGCCTACGGTCAATAATTATCCACTTACGTATATATGTATATATATTGTGGATGTCTTGCTGTGAGCGTTGGCAAAGGTTTTGGGGTACATGTTACCCAATAACCTAAATTTTGTACAATAGTCATGAGTAAAGCAGGGTTCACATCCATCCGGGACGTCTAGAAATACGGATGGGGGAAGCTAGTAAAAAGCAGTGGAGGGGATGGAAAGGGAGTCGACCGAACACAAACTAACAAGTTGTTTCCCGCGCTTCCTCCCACAGCTGTTTCGGTTCCCGACGCCATTGCGTATGCACAGTAGTGAACTGCGCAGATGCGGAACGCGGAACATCTTAAAAACTTGATGCGTACAGTTTGCTTCAAGAGTGCCTGTCCGGAAAAAATATTCCCCCTCCCCTGCTGATGTCCAACCAATCAGCTGCTCGTACTCTTTCCGGATGGATGTGAACCCTGCTTAAGGGTGTCTTCTATGATATCAGAGTTCTCATGAAACATGGGTAACGGGATTTAATAAATAACTGATGAGGCGCTAAAACCAGAAATCCTTCACACACTAATTCACAAGGGTGAAAGTGCGATTGATGCAAAATAAAATCGACGCTTTGATTGTTACGGAACGCAGACGTTAGCGATAATCATGTGGCTAGCCAACCTCCGATGAAGCAAACGTGGAGGTCGACATTTGCGTAGGTGGGTCGGAAATTGGTTGAAGATGCACTGGAAAAAAGTCAGGACATTTGCCTTTTACCTTGACCGACTGAGCAGAAAGGGGGGCAAGATGGAGGAGGCAAGGTGAACCACATACGTCAGCCTGTCGTGTAGAGGGGCAGATCTTCCTACGACCGGGAAGCTGCGAGCGCCAACGCACAATGTGCCAAAATCAGAGATGGGCGTTAACCGATTAACGAATACTTTTGCGATTACAAATGTAATCGTGAAAAGTAATAGTGAATAACGATTACTTTTGAAGTAGTCGTTATTCGTTGGCACAACGATTAACGATTACAGAAGTATTCATGATTAACGAATACTTTCCAGCGAATACTTTTAAAGTAATCGTGATTAACGAATACTTTTTTGCGATTACAGATACGAATAACGAATAACGATTACTTTGTTTTTCGAAGTCTCAAAAGTGAGAAACTTCGAAGAATCCAAAATCTTCGTTGTTGAGTGAAATTAAGAAAAATGTATGTTTTTTTTTTTTTTTTTTTTTTTTTTTTTTTACATAACCCCCTTTTGTGAGAATCACCCCGGGCTGAGAAAAATAAATTTGAGAGCTTAACCATACTTCGCTCTTGAAATTGGAATGTCCAATCCACGACACATTCCAATCAATCAAGCGTCCAAATTGACAACATACATCGAAAACTATACGCCACACAACTTTGTTCTCAAAATCCCTAATTTTGCACCCATTTTTCTAATCATTGATCATAATGTTACGTATAACTATAACTGCTATTCCTTTCAAATCTTAATTTTTACTAATCTACAAATGTAATTTTTCATAAATTTATTGTCTATTTTATTGTTCATTTATGGGCTATGCCTGCTTCTGACTTCGTGTAATATGCAGATTTGTTTAAGGGTTTATTATATAAGTCAATTCTTATTAATGAAATTCAGGCGGAAGACCGTCTGCGACGAACATCAAAAATAAATATCAACGGCATGGACCATTGTATTCGATTACAATTATTGTAATTGATTACAATTGTAATCGATTACTTTTGTATTCGATTTCTTTTGGCGATTAAAAAAGTATTCGAAAAAGTAATTGCATCGCGCGAATACAAAATTAATCGATTACTCTCGTTATTCGATAACTTTTACGAATACTTTTGTAATCGGAAATGTAATCGTAAAAGTATTCGTTAATGAGGGATGGCCATCTCTGGCCAAAACCCGGAAGAAGCAAACATCCTAACTTGTTTTTTTGTCAAATAGGTAGTTTATTACCAAATATTACTATTAGGTAGACCTAATTGACGTGTACTCTTCAACCGACCCCTCAGAGTACCTATAGTCGAGCGGCAAGACCCAAAAGTTCACTTCAGATTCCCAGGAAGCAGTTATCAGCTAATAAACAAATGTGAAATACAAGAAAATCAGGCCAAATTATCAACTGATGATTTCTGCTCTCCAATTAGCGTTGAGAATAACAGGCCTTTGTTTTTCAATATTTAAGCTAATAAAATTTAAACTACTAGTGTCACGTTGAATGAAAGCTAGAAAAAAAATTATCGACGGATATTTGAAAATATATTTTACTGAGGTGATACGAACAATTAACCGTTTTTACGTTCTCATCCGTACTTCTCTTCAAAATTAGTGTGACACACTTGTAGTGATAATTTTTGAATCACTTCCAACTCAGCCCTCAACTTCACTTGAGTGAAAGTAAGTGAACTTAAGACGCATTTTTATGATTATTTAGCGCATTTGAAAACGGTAATCCACAAAAACTAAATAAATGAAAAAAAAAATGTATTTTTTAGAGAATTTGCTGAAGAAATTGAAGTAAAATTTTGAGCATGTTTGAGCTCTAATTTTTAATTTTTAAATCGCAGAAAAACTTTTAACGCTTTCACTTTGTAACATTCTGCTCCAAAAATATAAATTCAACAAATTTTAGCCGTTAAGTGTCATTTTTTAAATTTGACCAATTTTTTTACTCAAAATTTTTATAAATTTTAAAAAACGTTGAATTTGAATGATCCTTTCAGAATGCTCCAAAACGGATTTCGCATAAGGAAAACTTCAATCCAAAAAATTCGGAGCCATTGCAATAGCTTCATTTTGTAAGAAAATTCGATGATATGGATATATTTTGGCACTAGTGATCAAACCGGGTTGTTATTCGAAGTCAGTCCTATGTCAGCTCCAAAGAGGCCGTGTGACAAATTCGAACACTACACTCATTGACCAAGTTTTGATGAGCTCGCCCCACTGTACAACGCTCCTGCGCACAATGGTCCAGAATGCATGAAAAACGGCAAAAAAAAAAAAAAAAAAAAAAAAAGCCCTAGAAAAGTAGAAACAATCTGAAAGAAGGTATAGAGCTTCGGTTTGGTCCCTCGTTGGTCGAAACATCTCGCCAACCCGCTTACTCCACACATATGGGTGAAAAATTGATGTAACATAATATGTACTGTATTTATGTAACATAATTTACCGATATTATCGGTAAATAATGCTTGCATCACAGGGAAGTCCGCACGTCCGGCTTTTATATGATCACACTTATAAACATGATTATAAACTACACCAAATTCTCAACGGGACAAAAGAAAGAAGAAAATTTGGTGGAAAACGTAGATTTATCACAAATACACCCTCCATTAATCCCTACCAACAGAAAAATCCAAATTTCCGAGGTTTTTTTTTTTTTTTTCGCAAATAGCCTAGAGTTAGCGTCGAACGGAAGCAAGAAGTTTTGAAATCAATGAAAATAGTGAAGAAAGATTCACTCATTTCACTCCATTCACCCATTTTCTAGATGAAATTCAATGAGCTTACTTATTTAAATGGCAAATGGTAGATTCAATCTTCTACTCTTCTCGGCATATCATAA
Organism: Creontiades dilutus; assembly: GCA_031894815.1. NCBI lineage: Eukaryota > Metazoa > Arthropoda > Insecta > Hemiptera > Miridae > Creontiades > Creontiades dilutus. Next base: position 609,283 of record JAVIWC010007553.1, on the reverse strand, counting down.
GTTTATATGATCACAACAACGTTCAGTAAAGATGTGCGGATTAGGAGCTTCAGTGGCAGTTTCCTTAGTTTTGTGGCACGAAGACCATTCTAGAACTACACTTTCAGGGTACAACAGAAATCTGAACATCTAACAAGATGATAGCCACTTTTACCCACGTTATTTAGGTATTTCAGTTGTATATTTAGTTGTCAATATAAGTTCTACTGGATTGGTTTTTTTTTTTCATTTAATGAAAACACAATTCACGTGAATTTGTTGTTGATGTTACATAAGCGTACACTTTTATGGTGAATCGTGAGGTAATTAATCACTTGAAAACAGATTTTCCAAATCCATTTGAGCAGTTCATCGATCAAGGCGTTATCAATTTAAATGCTAGACGTAACCACATGACATCAAAACACTCGATTTCCCATCTGAGCTCTTTCAAATCCCGAGATCATCTCAAGACTTACTGCCAGTACTACCACTGGCTAAGCTAGATTTCGAATATCTTATATTGAGAATTTTCGGTAAGCTCGTAATTGCCCCCATATACCCTTATCATAAACCAATGTACAAATCATTCAAGGGGCAGTTTATAAAACATTTAGCATATAAATATGGAAGCATAAAAAGGACAACATGAAAATTTCAAGTTAATTATATTTCCAAGTCTAATTTATACTTGGGTTGTACCTAAATAACGTGGTCGTAGTTAGTTTCAAGTCATCCATCTCTGTAAATCCTAAAGGGTAAAATCAGCAGTTTGAAATATTTAAAAAAAAAAAACAGAATATCGAAAAAATTTCAAAATAACGCTAATGTTTTTGTTTTCTATTGATAAACAGCCCTTCAATGGATCAAATGAGCCCACTCTTTACGCTCATTCGTCTCCTCTCCCTAAGGACCTAGAACTTTGTCAGGAAAAAAGCACGACACTCAATGGGAATACAAGAATTCTATTACACTTGGGAATACTTGCACATGCTAAATTGTGAAAATCTAATCAGCTGATATAATCGCAATGAAATTTTATTTCCATGAGTTTCTCTTGAAATCGAATTTTTCCGGTCTTACATAGTATCTCGTTCAGGTTCAGTTGCTCTCTATGTGGATTTTTGCGTGGTCTCCATACGCAGTAGGTATATTGAAAAATTGTAGGTATTTTGTGATATCACTGCATTTTGTACAAATTCACATTTTTAAAATTTCACGAAAATTCACACTTTTTTATGAATTTCCCTAAAATTGACTTTAGTTTTAGTAAATGTTACTTAAACTTCTCGATTTTACATTGAATTCTACAAATTCAAATTTTTATATCTGAACTACACTAACATTCCTATTTTGTAAATTTTCCAACAATGCACATGAGATTCAAGAGATTTCACATTGTGTTAGTGTTGTATTACATTTTACTTGTTGTAGGGCACTGGTACAGCCGTATTGTGGTCTACAGGTATTATGTACAATGTGTAGTATTGTGTATATTACAAAAATTTCCCTTCTCCAGTATGACGATAACTTAAATTCAAAACTATCAAATAAATCTCATTGCATATTAATTTTTGGTTGATTGTTTTCGATGAAAAGCCCTTGTAGTCGTATTGAAGAAACGGGAGGGAAGGGAAAAGTGAATTTTGAGAAAGTTCACAAAACAATAAGGATTATAGCATACCTAATTCTTAACTGAAATTCAATTTTATTTTTTTACACGAAATTTTAGTGTAAATTAGGAAAAATTAGGTAGCATTTACCAAACTAAAGTAAATGTTGGTTAAATTAACGAAGAAAACAAAAAATGATGGAAACTTCAAAACAAGGGTTTATTTTTTGAGTAATGTATGATTGGTCGTTTCATCGTGAGGTTTGGTTTGGAGGGTCAATTTTAGGATCAGAAATTGTGTTCATAGGCTACGGGTTAATTTCTACGGATCTGAAACGTTTTACAGTCGATTTTGGTTTATTATTCAATAATAAACCATTGTAATCGCTCGGAAAAAAAATTCTAACCCACCCTGAAAATTTCATGGTTTACGTTTCAAAGGGTGTAGAATCCGAATCTGCAATAAAAATTTTCCGTCCGTCCGCCGTACGCCGTACTCCCAAACGGCTGAAGCAAAAAAGCTGAAATTTTTAGGAAGAATCCATGTTGGTCCGGCGACGCCCCAATTCTTGAGCCAGCTCTCTCACTTAATTTAAAGTGCCCTTCAAGGGTTGTCAAAGTTTTGTAAAATCCCTAAAAACCTCGAAAAAAGTCAAGGCGGCCTAAATTTGGAATTTCTTTTTTAAGAACTTTCCATGAGGAATCGAATGAGTCCTTCCCCAGGTCCGTCCTTCCCATTCTCCCGATGTATGGCCCGATTTATGGTGCCAACATTCGCTTTATTTTAGTTTATTATTGTTTTTGTGTTGATATCAGTAACCTTCTGACTTAGTGATGTAGTAATGTGGATACTGGAGTGAACTCCTAAAAGGCTTTGTAGCCGATACACGGGTTGAAGCATTCTGATAACCATAAAAACGCTGCAAATTCTTTCACTGGGGTTTATTATTTAATTGGCTTGCTTTCATGATTTGAATTTATACTAAGCCTTGGAGTGTGCGTGTTTCAAAGGTGATAGAGCGATTATTGAATTTCAGAAGATATGCAAAGAGCACGTGAATCTGTTCTCAACCAAAATACCTATTTGGATTGATCAGTTGATCATATTCGTGTGCCTCCTGAAATTCAATAATCGCTCTATCATGATTTGAATTTATATTGAACCTCAATAGTCCTTTAGCACTCGTACAGCGTTAAAACTTCCCCAAGTCCAAATTTGAACGATGTAGCCAAAGGTAGACTGATGTAGAGGAGGCACACTGATAACCATAAAAACGCTGCAAATTCTTTCACTGAGCCTTGGAGTGTGCGTTTTCAAAGGTGATAGAGCGATTATTGAATTTCAGAAGATATGCATGTATAGATCACGTGAATCTGTTCTCAACCAAAATACCTATTTGGATTGATCAGTTGATCATATTCGTGTGCCTCCTGAAATTCAATAATCGCTCTATCACCTGTGAAACACGCACACTCCAAAGCTTAGTATGAATTCAAATCATGAACGCAAGCCAATTGAATAATAAACCCCAGTGAAGGAATTTGCAGCGTTTTCTTATTTATTTTTAAGTAATTAATGTTATTTGTCAATTTTATATAATCTTCCCTCGAAGATGAAGGGGGCACCCCATTAAAAAACAAAACAACTAAAAAACGCCTGCCAAGTGGGTGTAGCACATAGCTTCCTCGTATCCATAACATGACTGTATAGATCATTGAAAATTATTATTGACTAAAAAACTTCGTTCAATTAGACGAAGTAAATATTGAATTAGGGTAAATTTATTGTTATGCAGGAGCATAACTTGAGAAAATAAAGTGATCCATAACATGACTATATAGATCATTGAAAATTATTATTGACTAAAGAACTTCGTTCAATTACGCGAAGTGAATATTGAATTAGGGTAAATTTATTGTTATGCAAGCGTAACTTGATAAAGGTTGTTCAACATTATAAAGCCTAATTTCCCTGAAAAATAAGAATATACATTTGCATGCGCAGAGGCTCGATTCAATGTATGGTCGAAATCAAACAAAGATTTCACGTTTGCGCATGCGCAGAGGCTACTATTGATCCGGGGGTCATGAAACCTATAGGAAAAACAATCCCTGAAAATCATTGAAATTGGTCAAGAACTCCCGGAGTTATGCGCATAACAAGGATCGTTTGCGCATGAGAAATTATTGATTCGGGGGTCATGAATCATAGTCTACACCCCAAACAATCCCTGAAAATGTCATCAAAATTGGTCAAGAACTGCGTATTACAAAATTGGTCATTTCACGTTTCACGTTTGCGCATGCGCAGAGGCTACTATTGATCGCCCAACCCGCACAATCCCTGAAAATTTCATCAAAATCGGACAATAACTTCGTGTAGTTTTGCCCGTAACAAGGATTTGCTGACAGACAGACAGACAGACAGACAGACAGACAGACAGACAGACAGACAGACAGACAGACAGACACGCAACCAAAATTGTTCAGAAAGGTCTAAAACGCAAAATGCGAGTGGAATTTTTGATTTTGGAGACAAAAAAATTTTCACATTCCGAAAGTGAAAACAATGCTTCCGCTACTTTAGTAGACTCGGAAGCAATAAAGTGATAAATTGACATTATAGCATTTCGAAAAATAAAATATATGCATCGTTCAATGATGGTTCAATATGGTTCGATCCAAGCTCGAGGCTAGGAAAAACTTTATTTTCTCTTTATTACTCATGAGGACCATCTTGACATCAGTCCTAACAGTCCCTGAAAATTTTATCGAAATCAGTCATGAACTCCCGGAGTTATGCGTATTACAAGGATTTCACGTTTGCGGATGCGCAGAGGCTACTATTGATTCGGGGGTCATGAAATCTATAGGGGATCATCTACACATCAAACCGAACAATCCCTGAAAAATTCATCGAAATCGGTCAAGAACTCCCGGAGTTATGAATGTAACAAGGATTTCACGTTTGCGGATGCGCAGAGGCTACTATTGATCCGGGAGTCATGAAACTCATAGGGGACTATATACACCCCAACCCGCATAATCCCTGAAAATTTCATCAAAATCGGACTATAACTTCGTGTAGTTTTGCCCGTAACAAGGATTTGCTGACAGACAGACAGACGGACAGACAGACAGACACGGAACCAAAATTGTCCAGAAAGGTCTAAGGTGATACCACGAAGTACTCCTGACGAGATGCCTAGCTCAAGTAACTCCGTGGCACTTTTCCCGCACCACACATGGCACGGTTGCAACCATAACTTTGATGCTGTTAGGTGCAAAGGTGCTAGAAAACGATGCTCCACTTGCCTATGTCAGTAAAAAGCTCGAAAAACCACGTTTTTGACCAGATTTTGGACCAAAGCATCTACGGGTGTGAGGCGATCGCGGTGGATAGAAGATAGAATCAACTAGACTAAGTGAAATCCATTTGCGAAAGAACGGATTTTAGATTTATTATTGTCAATAACGAACCTTTGCATTTCACGCCAGTTCTACAGTTTTAGTTATTAGTAGGTTCAATATCCGCTCGCAATTTCAGTTACACGTCCTGGAATTGCTTTTTTCTGTGTCGGATACAGTTACACTTCAGTAAAAGTTTTTGGGACGGCAGATACAGATAACAAGTAACTGTAACTACGGCTTCGCAATTACTTTCATGTGACTTTTGAGGTGATAGAATGGTATATTTGCCCCTTCCAATGAGCCGAATGCGGTTACAATGTTCCGCCACGCTCAGAGGATGACCCAGGCGCTTGAAAACGTTTGATTCATCTCACAAGGCGACGGATTCTAAAATCGGGAAGGGCCAACTAGTTATATCCATCACAGACTGAATCGCAAAAAAAAAAACGCTGCAAATTCTTTCACTGGGGTTTATTATTTAATTGGCTCACGTTCATGATTTGAATTTTTACTAAGCTTTGGAGTGTGCGTGTTTCACAGGATGGAGCGATTATCGAATTTCAGGAGATATGAATGGAGCACGTAAATCTGTTCTCAACCAAAATACCTATTTGGGTTGATCAGTTGATCATATTTGCGTGCCTCCTGAAATTCAATAATCGCTCTATCACCTGTGAAACACGCACACTCCAATACTTAGTAGAAATTCAAATCATGAACGCAAGCCAATTGAATAATAAACCCCAGTGAAAGAAATTGCAGCGTTTTTTTTATTGAACCTCAATCCCCCCCACCACAATAAAAACATCTATAATTTATCAAGTTCTTTAGCACTCGTATTGCGTTAAAACTTCCCCAAATCAAAATTTAAACGATGTAGCCAAAGGTAGACTGATGTACAGGAGGCACACAAATATGATCAACTGATCAATCCAAATAGGTATTTTGGTTGAGAACAGATTTACGTGCTCTATGCATATCTCCTGAAATTCAATAATCGCTCTATCACCTGTGAAACACGTACACTCCGAAGCTTAGAACAGATTCAAATCATGAACGCAAGCCAATTGAATAATAAACCCCAGTGAAAGAATACTTATTTACCCTAGTAATAATATTGAATAATAAACCCCAGTAATAATATTGAATAATATTTACCTATATATTATCAGCGTTTCATACATTTCAGAGTGCTTCAACCCGTGTATCGGCTATAAACTACAAGTATCCACATCGGTTATCACTCCAGTATCCACATTCACTACAACTCGACGCTATCGGCATCACTAGGTTACAAACAAACAATAATAAACCAAAAAACGCAAATGTTGGCTCCCTAAATCGGGCCATACATCGGGAATGGTTCGGCCTACGGACGTGGGGAGGATCTCATTCGATTCCTGAAGGTACGTTCTTCAAAAAGAGTATAAATTTAGGCCGCTTCAGGAGGGGTTGGAATTTTTTTTTTCCAGAGCGATTACAATGGTTTATAATTGAATAATAAACCAAAATGAATTTAATAAATTGTATCTTTTCCCACATGAGTTCCTAAAATTTGGCATAAGAATCCGAACAAGTATCTAGAAATCCAAAGAAGTAAATACGGCCCAACTCTGGTTTTGGACCACTTATGCCTCGGAATCGCATAACGGGCGGCAAAGCTGCTACCCCCGGCCAGGTACGCGCCACTTTCCCACGGCAAGTGGCCCCCCAACAATGGGCTGACCCCGCGGATCCGAACCCTCTCGAACTGACTTTTTACAGCATCTCTCGAACGTAAAATGTGACAATAAAACTGAAATTTACGTCCGGGTCTTCTCCCAACCGTCGACGAACGTTGAACGTTTATCGCCCGCTCTCGTCTAGTAATCACGTTTCATTGCTGAGGATAAATACAGAAATCTGAAACCGTATTTAGCAGCGTTACTGCGATAAGTCAAAACGTTAATGTAGATAACATTTTGGGTTCCTTTTGATTTGAAGATATTTTGAAATGTTTTGGATGATATCGAAAAATGTAGAATGTAAGCTTGTTACAACGATTCACGCACTACCCCTGCAGATGCGATACAATCATGTTGAAATTGATTTGAGATTATTAGACAGTTCTGCCTCAACTACCTTAGACAATTTATCGCGATCGAACTACTTAAACCTGAAAATGAAGCTTCATGGATTTCAAGTTCGCGCATGTGCGGTTTGTTCTGAACAATGAAACTCATGGAGGCCCATCCACTTCCCAACCACCACATCCCCTTCCCAACCACCACATCCCCTGACAATTTCATAAAAATCGAACGAAAAACAACGATCGGCGGATACAAGACGTAAGTTGTTCAGAACGGTTACATTACAGCCCAAAATTTAAAAAATAAACAAAAAAAATGGCTGAAAATGCTTAAATATCGATTTTTAGCTGAATATTACTCAAAAAAAGTTCATTAACCTTGACCTAGGTCATTTAAAAATTTAAGATCAAACTTGCGATGAAAATTGTACTTCAACTTCATTCAAATGAACTCAAAATCGATAGAAATGCAAACAATTCTGAAACCCCAAAATTGTTGGATGTATGAATATCAGAACAAGTTTTTTCGCAATTTACAGTTAAAAATTTCTTTATATCCAAAGAACTCCGATTTCTACTCAGTTTAATATAAATGTAACAATCTAATTTTGAAAAATTCGCTCATCCTACCATGCCGGATGACTGGAACTTAAAAAAATTAAATGTAGACAAGCAGATGGCGCAAGAGCACGCTAGTAACACAATGAAAAAGACAAATATTTATGTGAGTTATAAGGAATTCAATTTTCATATGCATGTTGTTCAAGTGATCAGTCAAACCGGACGTTCAAACGGAAAATTACAAGTAAGAATTATACGTTTTTAAAAAAAGAAGGAACGGAACGTGATCCCAACACACGGGGTTTATAATCAGATTTAGCCATCAGTTAAGTACGACTTAACGTGCATAACTCAACATGCAACCGAGAGGAATCAATAAGAAGCTCGTCCGTGGGCCTCTGCTCACCGCCGAGGGTGTGGCACAGAGGGTTTCTCAAAGGGCAGGAATTAGAGTCGGGTTTTCTTCAACAGAAGATGAAAGGGTCATTTATATTAATATCATTCCCTGTAAGGATCAATTGCTTGAATTGAGGGCCCCCGGGTTCAGGAGGCGTCAAAGGAAGCAGAGAATGTCCCTTTACGATGGGGTCGAGCCTGCCAACTTCACCAGGGGGGCGTTGTCCAGTTGAGGACAAAAAGTTCGTTAGTAAATCCGAAATTAAACGCGGAGTTAATGATAGGTTTAGCGAGGAAGTAAAGAACTGACGTTTAACTAAGGCTTCCCTGACCTGCCTTCATACACCGTTATTGTTATTTTAAAGGCCGCTGGGCGTCCATGGCACAGGCCTTGAGCCATGATGTCAACGGACTGAAAGCGCGATTCAATTTTGAATGAGGGGGACCCACACAGCTGCCTATACCAGATAAACCAAAATGTTTGCGGCCAGAGATATGTGTATAATTAACTACATAAAAGGAACAGCATTATGCAGGACTGATGTAGAATAGTATAGTTTCATCTGCCGCCACAAATAATCATCAGAACAAGAAGAAGATATAACGCGTGATTTGAGTAAAACGTTTGCCAAGTTGATAACATGAACATACCATCTACATTCTAACCCGTACATGTCCAGAAAATTGCATAAGAACCGGAAGAAAATACCGAACTGTATGTGAGGAGAGCAATCGGGGTAGGTAGAGGTATAAATCAAATACGGTTTACATGATAGCTAATTGCTCCAAGTACAAAAGAGAGATAAGCTCTTACCATGAGAAAAGCTGGAGCCGGTTTGATTGAAAGCGACGACCTAATAGAACGGTCGTGCTAACCCTGTATCGAAGTTAATAAAAAATTCTCTCGAACTGATAGTTACTGACAGGGTTAGTACTTAAATAAGTTTTAAGATGGATTGGAGGAGGGGAGGGGGGGGGGCAGAGATTGGAACAGTTCGAACAATAAACATACAGAGAAGGTGAGTATCTTACAATCAAATGTGAAAACATAAGAAATATACGGAACCTAAAACATTAGGCGAGACGAAACGGACAATAAGCTGAAGGTTCAAACATTGAGTCTTCCTCGTATTTATCAATGAGGCATAGATTGAACACCATTCTGTTATTAAGGAAGAAATTGTCGAGAAAAAAAAAACACGCTCATGCTCTACTTGAGATTTGGTGTTTATCACTGCAGAAATATGGTCTGCAAA